>MCJB01027270.1:41549-56145 GCA_002018475.1 Nicotiana obtusifolia
GGAAGAAGGGCAAACTAGGAGGAAAGGTAAGCTTGTAATCCACCTTCCCAATCCTCTGAAGTACCTCAAATGGTCCAATATACCGAGGGCTCAACTTGCCCTTCTTCCCGAACCTCATAACACCCTTCATGGATGAGACCTTGAGCAGAACCTTCTCTCCAACCATGTAAGCAACATCACGGACCTTCCTGTCGGTATAACTCTTCTGTCTAGACTGTGCCGTGCGAAGCCGCTTCTAAATAAATTTAACCTTGTCCAATGCATCCTGGACCAAGTCAGTACTCAATAGCCTAGTCTCACTCGGCTAAAACCAACCCACCGGTGATCTACTGCATCTCCCATACAGAGCCTCATATGGAGCCATTTGAGTGCTCGACTAGTAGCTATTGTTGTAGGCAAACTCCGCGAGTGGCAGAAACTAATCCCAAGAACCCCCAAAAATCAATGACATAAGTGTGTAGCATGTCCTCTAATATATGAATAGTGCGCTCGGACTGTCTGTCTATCTGAGGGTGAAACGCTGTGCTCAACTCAACCTGGGTACCCAACTCTCGCTGCACGACCCTCCAAAACTGCGATGTAAACTGCGTGCCCAATCTAAAATGATGGACACTGGCATGCCATGAAGGCGGACAATCTCTCGGATATAAATCTCAACCAACTGCTCCGAAGAATAAGTAGTCCCAACTGGAATAAAGTGCACGGACTTGGTCACCTGATCAACAATCACCCAAATAGCATCGAACTTCCTCGAAGTCCATGGGAACCCAACTACAAAATCCATGGTGATCCACGTTCACTCTGGAATCTCTAACCTCTAAAGCAATTCGCGCGGTCTCTGATGCTCATACTTCACCTGCTAACAGTTGAGGCACCGAGCTACAAACCCCACTATGTCTTTCTTCATTCTTCTCCACCAATAATGCTGCCTTAAGTCCTGATACATCTTCGCAACACCCGGATGGATGGAATACCGCGAACTGTGGGCCTCCTCAAGAATCAACTCACATAGCCCAACTACTTTAGGCACACAGATCCGACCCTGCATCCTCAATGCCCCATCATCTCTAATAGTAACACCCCTGGCACCGCCGTGCTGAACCGTGTCCTTAAGGACAAGCAAATGGGGATCATCATACTGGCGCTCTCTGATGCGATCATATAAGGAAGACTGAGATACCACACAAGCTAGAACCCGACTGGGCTCCGAAACATCTAATCTCACGAACTGGTTGGCCAAGGCCTGAACATCAACTGGAAGAGGTCTCTCACCAACAAGAATGAAAGCAAGGCTACCCATACTCACTGCCTTTCTACTCAAGGCGTCGGCTACCACATTGGCCTTTCCCGGATGATACAGAATAGTGATATCATAGTCCTTTAGCAGCTCCAAGCATCTCTGATGCCTCATAAAGATAATGCCTCCAAATCTTCAATGTATGGATGATGGCAGCTAACTCTAAATCTTGAACATGGTAGTTCTTCTTATGGGGATTCAACTGGTGCGAGTATAAGCAATCACTCTACCCTCATGCATCAAAACAAACCCAATATTGATCTGAGAAGCATCACAATATACTGTATAAGAGCCTGAAGCTGAAGGAAAGACTAGAACTGGAGCTGTGATCAAGGTAGTCTTGAGC
Organism: Nicotiana obtusifolia; assembly: GCA_002018475.1. Lineage (NCBI taxonomy): Eukaryota > Viridiplantae > Streptophyta > Magnoliopsida > Solanales > Solanaceae > Nicotiana > Nicotiana obtusifolia. The sequence goes on from MCJB01027270.1 coordinate 43,193, forward strand.
TTCTGAAAGCTCTCCTCACGCTCATCCGACCACCTGAAGATAACACCCTTTTGGGTCAATTTGGTCAAAGGCGATGTAATAGACGAGAAACCCTCAATGAAGCGACGATAATAACTGCCCAAGCCGAGAAAGCTTCGAATCTCCATAGTTGAGGACAGTCTAAGCCAACTCTGAACCGCCTCTATCTTCTTTGGATCCACCTGAATCTCCTCAATAGACACCACGTGCCCCAAGAATGCCATTGAACCAAGCCAAAACTCACATTTGGAGAACTTAGCATAAAGCTTCTCTTCTCTATACCGCTGCAACACAATCCTCAAATGTTGGGCATGCTCCTCATGGCTACGAGAGTACACCAGGATATCATCAATGAACACTATGGAAAACGAGTCAAGATAAGGCTGGAATACACTGTTCATCAGATGCATGAATGTTGCGGGGCGTTGGTCAGCCCAAAAGACATCACGAGAAACTCATAATGACCAATAACGGGTCCTGAAGGCTGTCTTTAAAATATCTGAGTCCCGAATCTTCAACTCGTGATACCCAGACCTCAAATCAATCTTAGAGAACACCCTTGCTCCCTGAAGCTGGTCAAACAAATCATCAATCCTCGACAAAGGATACTTGTTCTTGATTGTGACTTTGTTCAGCTGCCTATAATCGATGCACATCCTCATAGTACCATCCTACTTCTTAACAAACAGAATTGGTGCACCCCAATGTGACACACTAGGCCTAATAAACCCCTTATCGAGAAGTTTCTGAAGCTGCTCTTTCAATTCCTTCAACTCAGTTGGTGCCATACGATACAGTGGAATAGAAATGGGTTGAGTATCCGACACCAAGTCAATATCAAAATCAATATCCCTGTCGAGCAGCATGCCCGGTAGGTCTGCAGGAAACATGTCCGAAAAATCTCGCACCACCGGCACAAAATTGATAGTAAGCGTATCAGCACCAACATCCCTCACAAAGGCCAAATAAGATAAATAACCCTTCCTAACAATCCGTTGGGCCTTCAAATATGAAATCACTCTGTTGGGAACATAGTCTAGAGAACCTCTCCACTCAATCCTTGGCAACCCCGGCATCGCGAGTGTCACGGTCTTAGCGTGACAATCCAGAATAGTATGACATGGAGAGAACCAATCCATACCCAAGATCACGTCGAAGACAACCATACTAAGCAGCAAGAGATCAACTCTAGTCTCCAATCCCCCAATAGCCACTACACACGATCGATATACGTGGTCCACAATAATAGTATCGCCCACTGCATAGATACATGAACAGATAAAACTAACGACTCACGGGGCATATCCATATAATGAGCAAAATACGATGATACATACGAACAAGTGGAACCAAGGTCAAATAATACAGAGGCATCCCTGTGGCATACTAAGACAATACCTGTGACCACTGCATCAAAAGCAACAGCATCGGGCGTGGCAGGAATAGAATAGAATCGGGCCTGGCCTCCACCTGATCGGCCTCCCCCTCTTGGGTGACCCCTAGCTAACTGTGCCCCACCCCGAGCTGGCTGGGCGAGTGGTGAAGAAACTGGTGCTGAAGTCATAGTCTGACTCCTCTGCTAAGTTGGACCTCCCAAAAGGCGGGAACAATGCCTCTTGAGGTGACCCAAATCTCCACACTCAAAACAACCTCTCCTTGTGAATAGCGGTGTGTACTAATACGGACCCCGAGAACTAGAATAACTATCAGAAGGACCCGGCGTAGATGAACCCTGAGCTGATGGTGCACGAGACGAACTCTAAGCTGGAAGGGGACTGAGGGATGAGTGACCTTGATGAGCATTGTATGAACCATGGCCAGATGATGCGCCACGGTGAACTGGATGAGTCGTCTGGGCGTGCCTATATGAACGTCCCCTGCTGGGGTAGAACTGAACCCAGAAGGAACACTATTGAAACCACCCGATCCACGAGGCCTCTTGGCCTCTCTCTCACCTCGCTCCTGGCTGCGGACCATCTCTATCTGTCGACCAATATCAACAACCTCATCGAAAGTAGCACCAGACACTCTCTCCCTAGTCATAAGAAACCATAGCTGATATGTGAGGCCATCAATGAACCTCCTAATCCTCTCCCTATCAGTGGGAACCAACCAAACTGCATGACGGTCCAACTCAGAAAACCTCATCTCGTACTGCGTCACAGACCGGCCATCCTGACGTAGCTGCTCAAACTGTCTGCATAGCTCCTCTCTGCAAGTTTGCGATACAAACTTCTCCAAGAAGAGAACGGAGAACTCCTACCATGTAAGTGGTGCTACACCGACCGGCCTGCGACCCTCATAAGCCTCCCTCCATCTGAAGGCAACCCCAATAAACTGAAAAATAGTGAACGAGACCCCACTAGTCTCCAGAATACCAGCCATGCTAAGCATCCGCTAGCACTTATCCAAGATACCCTGGGCATCCTCCGACTCTACCCCACTGAAAGATGGGGGCTGGAGCCTCCCAAACCTCTCTAGTCTTTGTTGCTCATCATCAGCCATTACAAGGACCACATGGGCCTGAGCAGCTGCAACTGGCTGGGCTGGTAGTGCCCCCGGCGTCTGAAGTCCCTCATCACCTACTCTTGTGTACGGGCGGCGGGAGTCTGAGCACCTCCCACGGCCTGAGAAGTAGCTACTGCGGCCAAAACTGAGACCGCCTAAGCAAGGCTGGTGCACACAGTCAAAATCTGAGCCAGAGCCTCCTGAAGGTCTGGAATCACAACGAGCACAACCGGTGCCTGAGTTGACCCCACTGGCTCATCAATAACTAGAACCTACTCCTGAACTGGGGCAACTGGCTGATCTGCAGGTGCTGCCCTAGTGCTGTACGAGTGCACCTCTGCCCCTACTGCAACCCCTACCGTAACCTCGGCCTCTCGCAGCCCTAGCTGGTGCTACTGGTGGCTGTCCATCCTGTCCGGTAGCACGTGTCCTCACCATCTATGAAAGAATAGGATAACAGAACTTTAGTTACCGGAATCAACAAATACGCACGATAAAAATACAAGGATGTGAAGTTTCCTAAGGTTCGGTAGCCTGTCAAAGATAAGTACAGACGTCTCCGTACCGATCTGCAAGACTCTACTAAACCTGGTCATGACTCATGAGACCTATGTAACCTAGGCTCTGATACCAACTTGTCACGACCCAAAACCAAACCTTCGTGATGGCTCTTATCGTGGAACTTGACAAGCTAACTACTCAACCATTTCAACACAATAAAAGCTTTGAAAAACACGAAAGCAGTTAAATTTAAGGTAAACCTTTTAAAGCAGAATAAAATTCACAACACAAATCTCTCCCAAAATTGGGATGTCACTGAGTACATGAGCATCTATACAGGAATATAGTCTAATACAATGTCTAGGAAATAAGAACCTGAAATGTAAATGAAGATAATGAATGATAGTCAAGGTCTATGAATGCCATGCAGCTACCTCGATAGTCTCCGAAGATCCCGACTCCATAACTCAGCAACCAACGTGACCGGAATCACCTGGATCTGCACACGAGGTGTAGGGTGTAGCATGAGTACAACCAACTCAATAAGTAACAAATCTAACCTTTGGACTAAGAGTAGTGACGGACTCAGCCGGTACAACTCAATATAGAAATAACAATGCAGAAACCCAGACATGCTTTCAAATTCAAAACTCAATACTAGTAAGATAGATCAATTCTGAATGATATGAAGAATATAACTTCCCTACTTCTACATGCCAATGCATATGCTGTATGCGATGCACCATGATAAAGCGTCATATGCTCACGCTCTCGAAATGCTCAATCACTCAGTACTGTATATGGCCAATCCGGCCCAGGGAAGAAATATCCAGGAAATATATACATCAACTGACAGTCAGTCACTCGGTACTGGGTAGGGCCAATCCAGCCCATGAAGAAGATCCATCCCCATGTATAAATAGTTTGGAAAAATCAATGTCCAGGGAAAATCCATCGCTCAATATCAATCAATCGCGCTCACTGGGGTATGTGCAGACTACAGAGGGGCTCCTTCAGCCCAAGTGCTATCATAAATCAGTAAAACATGCTGCAGCGTGCAGCGATCCCATAAATGTTACTCATAATCAGGTCCTTGGCCTCAATCAGACATCAATCTCTCCAGTATCTCTCTCACGGGCTCACAATGCCATGAAACTAGCCCAAAAATAATAATATGATGTATCAATGAATAGCAACCGAGACTGAGATATGATATGTAATGAATTAATGTGACTGAGTACGAAATTTTAATTAAATCAATGAGTAGCAAGAAACGACAACTATGGGTCCCAACAGTATCAGCCCATAGCCTAGACATGACCTCTAGCATGATTGACAGCTCAATTACTTTATCACATGATGAAAACACGGATATTAACAAGATAAAATCCACTATACAGTTTTATGGAATCGACCAAGTCGCAGTTCTCACGGTGCACTCCCGCACGCTCGTCACTTGGCATGTGCATCACCTCAACTCCAATCATATAACACATAATTCGGGGCTTCGAACCCTCAAAGCCAAGTTTAGAAGCGTTACTTACCTCAATCCGAGCAAATCTCTACTCCAATACACCTTTGCCTCACAGATCGGCCTCCAAATGACCCGAATCGTGCCACAAGCAGTACAATACAATCAACACGGGCTAAAGGAAATCAATTTCACAAGAAAATACGAAGTTATTAATCAAAATCAGAAATCGGCTCAAAACCAGCCCCCGGGCCCACATCTCGAAATCCGACAAAAGTCACAAAATCCGAACACCCATTCGACCTCGAGTTCACCCATACCAAAATTACTCAAATCCAATACTGAAATCCCAATCAAAACCTCAGAATCTAGCCTAAGGACTTTTCTTCATTTTCCCCAAAGTTTCCATCCCAAATTACTAATTTAATGATGAAATTAAAGGCATAATCACAGAAATTAATCAAAACTTGGTAATAATCACTTACCCCAAACACCCACGTGAAAATCTCTTCAAAAATCGCCTTCCACCGAGCTTAAAATGTTAGATTAAAGCCAAAAATCGCGAACCCTTGTTTTAATAATTTGCTCAGGTTTTCCGCTTTTGCGGAATCTTAACCGCTTCTGCACTTTCATAGGAGCGACCCTTCGCCCGCTTCTGTCGTTCCCTCCTCACCTGCGGCCCAATCTTTCGCTTCTGCGGACTCGCTTCTGCAAGCACCAAGCTGCTTCTGCGGACCAAGCCCATCTGCCCAGTTCCGCTTCTACGGTCCTCCTGCCGCATCTGTGGTCACGCAGATGCAGAATCGCCCTCGGACCTACGCGCCTCTCACCGCACCTGTGGCCACGCAGGCACGGAAATGACCTCGCACCTCCGACCTATGCTCACTTCCTCCTTGGCCGCTTCTGTGGCTCCTTTCTCGCTTCAGCGAGAACGCACCTGCGATCCCCACTCCGCAGGTGCGATTGCACCAGAAGCTGGTGAGCTTCAGCAATTCCTTCAAACTTCAAATTAATCCGATAACCATCCGAAATCAACCCGAGACCCCCGGGACCTCAACCAAACATACTATCAAGTCCCAAAACATCATACGAACTTAGTCGAGCCCTCAAATCACCTCAAACAATATCAAAACACGAATCACATATAGATTCAAGCCTAATGAACTTTAAACTTCCAATATCTACAAACGACGCTGAAACTTATCAAATCATGTCCGATTGACCCCAAATTTTGCACACAAGTCACAAATGACACAACAGACTCACTCCAACTCCCGGAATCCCAATCCGACCTCGATATCAAAAAGTCCACTCCCGGTCAAACTTTTCAAATTTTTAACTTTCGCCATTTCAAGCCTAATTCCAATTACGGACCTCCAAATCACAATCCGGGCATGCTCCTAAATCCAAAATCATCCAACGTAGCTAATGGAACCATCAAAACTCCATTCCGGAGTCATTTACTCATAAGTCAACATCCAGTCAACCATTTCAATTTAAGCTTCCAATATTAAAACTAAGTGTCTCATTTCATTTCATTCTGAAATCACTCTGGACCCGAATCGACTACCCCGGCAAGTCAAGTAACAGTTATAAAGTATAAAATAAGCAGTAAGTAGGAGAACGAGCTACAGCTCTCGAAACGACTGGCCGGATCATTACAAAACTATATAATTTATATTATTATTATGCCAAGGAGTACTTTCTTATTAAGAAGATCAAATGTATAGTATTACCTTAGTATACATAGTATTTCTCATTAAATAGTATATTGTTAAAAATGTCACAGAAGATATATTCTTATATCAATATTTTTATACATGGCGTTTTTAAGAAAAACATAATACCATATATATGTAATATAATACCTTAATACCATTATAACATATATTAAATTATACTATGTATATTAATACATTAGTATACCTCTAAAAATGAATTATACCAGGAATATATAATATTATACTTCAATAAAAATATAATTGAATTGAATTATACCATGTATATTACCTTTTCCCCTATATTAATACAATAGCATACTCAAAATTCCTCTAAAAAGTTATATTAAATATATATAATGAATAATATAATATGTAGTATTAGTTTCATAATGATTAAGTGAATAAATTGAGTGTAACGGTTAAAGAAGAGAGAGAAATGTAATGAAAAATATGAGAATATAACTGAATTCCTAATTTAAAATGGGAGAGAGTGTGAAAAAATAAATATCCCTTAATTTATGCATTTTGGCTGCTCATTAATTATGTGCATAATCTCTATCTGCCATTAGTATTAAAAAATTGTCATTTATAAAATAAACAAAGAATAATATTTTTTTTAAATATATTTTAAAAAGTGATCAGCTGCGTATTTTTTCCTTATAAAAAATTCCTTTGCCCAAACATGTCGCGTCCTTTAAAGTTGCAGTTTGCCGATTAATTGGATTCTAACTTGTAGTTCAAATTTTGATATTTTGACCTTGGTAAAGGCCTATATGCCTTTTCTTTTAACAGCTAACCTAGTCAACAATTTAAGATAGGGAAGGCAGAGCAAAATATAAATTGACCGGTTGTCCAAACAGAATATATACGCTAGCCAAAAAAGTATAAGATAATGCATATTATATGTATATAATACATACTAGCATCTGTGAACGTGCTTTGCACGTTAATAATGTCACATGATGATTTAAAATTTAATTAATAAGAGAAATTTTATGTATAATAATACAACAATCATCTAAATGCCGAAAAAAATATTATTATTACATTAGTATAGTACATGAATTTGAAATAAAATGACATCATCAAAACTAACACAAATGATCAATTTTTTCATGTTAGTTAGATAATTATGTATTATAGTTTAAAAGTATTTAATGTGATAGTATCTTAAAGAACACTTCTTTGTGGACAATATTTTTTTGTATATGTTTCCTCCTAATGCTTTGGTTGCTCTGCCTTGACCAGAACTATTATTGCCGATCTTGATTTCCATCTTGAAAGTGCAATATGCAGTTGTTCGTGCAAGAAAATATATTGCGATTAATATAGTCCAATTATTAGGACGTTTGTTCTTGTGCTTTATTTATTATATTTGCAAAATATAAACATACTAAAAATTATTCTCACACAAATTTTAAAATATATTTCTTAGTTTCGGAAGACGAAAGTTGAATTCAGGGATAAGAATATACTTAGAAGCACATTGACCAGTATCATAATTTTTGCATGTGTGACGTTATTCTCAAAACTTCTATATACTATTTGTGTGCTATTACATAAGCTATTCGGCGTATTTAAGTTTTTCAGTAGCATGACGGGCATATTTTTCTTCAAAATCAACCTATATACAATGGAAGATCAACTTAGTCTAATATAAGTACGGTGACACTAACATACATAAGAAATAATAAACTTGACAACAAACATGTATGGTAGAAGGCCGTTTGGTATTAAAGTATTTAAGTATTTTTCTTGGTAGTAATTATTGGTATCATTTTCTGCTGAGCCAAAATTAGAAAAATATCTGTTTTCTCTATAAAATTTTGCAATCAACCTTTTATTTAATTGATCAACATATTCATTTCTGCTAGCTAAGATATCTTTTTAATTCTATCATGAGATTTGCACAAATTGCGTTTTAATCTAATGATAGAAATATTTCTCTTATTAAATGCACTACTATTACCATTGGGATTGATAACCAAGTGTTCAGGAAGAACCAAATCATTTTTTATTGGATGCTCTTATTCGTTTCCGGCGCGAAGCAAGAAGACACTGAATACTGGATCTGTTCTTACTTTATATTTTTTGTCAGTTGAATCTTTTTCATTTGAGGCCAGAAGTATAACTTTGCAAGCTTTTACACTATTTTTGTCGATTTTGGAACTACTGGTAGTACTTGACATAAATTAGCTCTCAAACCATTAATTTTTCACCAAATAGTTCATTAATATCCAATATATCTCTGTAACTCCGTTTGACACTTAGCCATAAGTGCTTCATCGCATGTTATCAATTTTGCTTTCCTTATAAATTTAGCACAATTGCTCTGCTTTGATATATTTGTGATGGTTATTCAAGTTGTTTGAAGAGGTATTTTAAATCTAAAGTTGGTGGCCTCACATTAAAATCGTTGTTGGTATACCACTTGCTAGTATTGCTTACAGTGTCATGCCTCTTGATATGATATTTGCAAATAGTGCGTGACATAAAAATATTATCGATTCCGCCAGAGGCATCATCCCATTATAGTAGAGTCGATTCTTTATAACATAGTTTTGAGAGCTTGTTCTTATTTAGGATTTAGCTTTGATTGTGCTTCCTCAGACACTTGAATAGTATTTTGATTCTTAATGACATATTAACCTTTTTACTTTGTGTTCTAACTCTCTTTTATGGAATAAATTTATGTACCATAAGATTTTTTTTTAACTTGAATAAGAATTTTACTCATATGATGAATTTAAAAAATAATTTAATTGGATTCTCTTGCTAAATAATTAATTAAAAGATTTAATTAAAATAATTTATTCGTATGTTGTTCAGATCTTAATATTAGTTCATCTCTTGTTTTGAATATTTAATCTTAATTAAAATTTTATCCACCATAAATTTTATTTTTTAAATAGTAAAAGATTGATATGACATTTCAATTTTAGATATTTATGTATGTAGAATCGTTAGTGGTATTGACTCTTACCTACTATTTTTTTCTCTTTCTGACACATTTATATTCTTAAATATTTTCTTAGTTGTTGTTTAATAACTGGGTATTTCTTAGTATTACATAAAAAAATTGATAAAAAATATTATTTGAGTATGAAAATATTTCAAATATAATATAAAAATGTATTATGATGGGGCTATTTTTTTTTCTCAATTTATACTTTTTATGCAGTCCGTTTAAATTTATTTTTTTGGTATTGGACATTATGGAGTGGTAATGTATTGTCAATACGGAGAATTCTGATGAAATTAATTTTATTAAACCTTCCTACATATTTTTAATAAGAATTTAATAGATAAATTTTATGAATTTTAAAATCTTAAATATTAAAAATTAGCATAGAAGGTATTGTAGTTCAAAAAATAAGTTATTGCAGTTATGCGCTTTCTCTATGAGTTCTTCCGTTTAATATTTTAGGGCTATTTTGGTATATTAAGATTGTATTTATGCTTTTATAATAATATAGGATTTCTGTTTTTCTAAATGGATTCGTACTGTCCGATATAATACATTCTCAAATTAAATTAGTAATAGGACATTATAATATGTTTTCAAATTAAATTAGCAATAGAAATTTTTAAGAAGTATATCTTAAAAACAATAGGATTATATGACTAAAGATATTTACTTGTTCAATTTTATGTGAATTAGACAGCCGGAAAGTAATTATACTAAAAGGATTCCTAAAGGTAATCATGTAGGATTTCTAACGTATAGTAGTATGTCTTAAAACTAATAGGATTATAAGGCTAATATCTAGAATTCCAGTTATGTCCTTTTATTGTGAGTTATTATGCTTAATATTATAAGGTTATTTTTGTAAACCGATATTTTATTCATACTTTTATAATAATATAAATATAAATATAAATATATAAAAAAATATATACGTTTTATCGATTATTATTTTTAAAGACAGACTAAAAATATATATTTTTCTTTAATATTACGGTGTTTAGGAGTCCAGAAATTGGTAACTATTTTTTGTTCCACGGAATATACCAGGTCTTGGATATCTGCAAGCAGTTCCTTGGGACATGGTTTGTTAGAGACTGATCAAATCACAATGGTATTAAACAAGAAAGAAGCTCAAAACATTGATTTGGCCATGAAAGACAGAGAAAAAAACGGGAATAGCCAGATTTATAACTATTAATTAAAGATTAGTTATAATTTTAAAATTAATTGACATTTAGCAACTTTTTTATGTGAAATAAAATTAAACAAAAACATCTTGAAATTCATAATGTACTCGAGTTCCAACATAATATGTTGGAAGTTTATAACCAGGAGTTTCATAATCCATCATATTATGCTGGAACTTTTCGTGTTTCAGATAGGAGCGGATCTAGCATATGACTTATGGATTCAGCCGAACTCAGTAACTTTGGTCCGAACCCTATATTTATCATAAGAAATCCATTGAACATGTTAAATTATTGATTTAGAACCCAATAACTCAAAAAGATTAAAATTCCAAACCCATAAATTTTAAATCTTGGCTCTGCCTGTAGTTTCAGCTAGGATACTTTTGTTCAGATTTTATCTCCGTATAAAATAGTGGCTACTTTTCAATAACTTTGTAAACATTTGCTATTTTTTAATAACTACCTATAAAAATGGTTATGCCATGCCATTTTGACCAAAGGACTGCACTGATTTGGGCCGCATTGCAAGTCAATTTTTAGTGGGCTTTTTTCATTTTTAGCCCGCGCCAAAAACTTTTTATATTAGATAGCCGAAAAAGTAGATAAAATTTGTATAATTTTATATATAACATACAATATATATATATATATATATATATATTCTTTTTTTGACTATTATTTTGTAAGTAGCTATACAGTGTAAATTTTTGTCATTTTTTAAATTTTATTATTTTATGCATATTTTCCCATCTAGTGATCTAGCTTCGTTTGACGGATTCTAGCTAAGTAAAATGATCTTCTCATCAATCCAAAAATCATTTCCGTGCCAATTAAGTCATCATAAAGGTATTGGCTACAATCACATAATTTCCTATCACAAGTTTTAAGAAACTTGCGTTTTAATTCTTGACCCAAATCCATCAATTTGACGAACTGTGTGCGAGACCTGGTATATCTTATATGTGCGGAACCTGATCTTTTCCTATTTCAGCCTCTTTGTTATGTCTTCCAACTCGCTCAATAATTGGACTCCACTTACTATCTGCCGCTAGATGGTGTTACTGTTATTCGATTTAGATTGACAAACAATGCTAGAGTTGAAACCACTTATTATCTACTGTTTAGTGAAAGGGATTTTGGAATGACAATTTACACCTACTATTGAAAAATTTTAAAAGGAATTTGAGATGTCAGACATGATATTGAAAAAAGTTGTTGGGAATAGGATTACATGGAATCTGATCCCACGTCATTTTTGTTGTGTATTAACCTGATCTGATACTTGGTGAACCATTGAACTCTTTTATCAGTTGCTTTAAGTTTTTCCTAATCTATATCTACCTGTCTATACAATTATATTATATTAAAAGCATGAAAGTCCTTAAGGCAATATTGTTTGCTTTTTTTTTTACCTGTTTACCCTCAAAATCTCATGACAATTAAATTTGTAACTAGTTTTAAGGATGCATGGGTTAACTTGATACAAAATGATAAATCAGAATGCAATTGAAATAAATAATGATAAGGTAAATGCAAACCATACGAATTGAATAGTTTCAGCCTTGGAATGTTAGCCGCCCTTGAACCGAACGTATTTCGATCGATATCAAGACAGAAGAATAAGAACTTAAAGAGAATAATAATGTATTGCTTTGGAATACGTGTTACAGTGTGTTAAATGAATTATCAGACCCTCTTTATATAGTAGAGGAGTTCTACTTTAGGTACATCTCTATAAAAGGTAAAATCCTCTTTATTAGCTAATTGCCGGTTCCTTACTGATACACGCCGAGATTCCGGCCGTTATATCCGACGGGTCACGGATATTTTAGTCTTCTATTGCTTATGCTAACAATGTTTTTTCGAGCTCGATCGAGGCTAAGGTCAACTCCGGGATTACAGGCTCAATGTTCTCTAATGCAGGCGTTCTGACCCCGGGTTCTAGCTCGGTGGGACTCGGGGTCGATCTTCAGTCTTTGGTTGTCATGTTCCGAGCCTAACCTGCCATGTCGTGGGCGAGCCCGATTTCGACCGTATACAGATAGTCCCCTTGTTTTTTGGAGAGTAGACGATGGGAAACGACATGAGCTTCTGATTTTTTCTTCGACACCACACGACATAAACGACAAAACAGTCGAAACGTCTCGTCAGTCAAGTCTTTATGGCATTAAATGTTCGTCAGCTACTGGTCAGCCACTCCTAGATGCGAACTGTCGTTGAAAAACTATAAATACCCCCTCATTTAATCCTTCAAACTTTACATTCAAACCTTCTGCCCTCGTAGCTTAGCAATCTTAATATTTTCAGGCACTTTTATTTTGGTTGTTGGAGATCCTTTTATAAGAACTTTTGTTTCGTCTTCATCCAAGCCATCAAGTGTACTCTTTTAACTTCCTCCTTTTCCTCCATTTTCCTTCATTTTCAAAGAAATGGCGAAGACTTCAAAAATCGTTCCCCAAAAAGAAACTCTTTCTGCCTCGTGACCGGCTATCGAAGAGACCTTTCGCGTACTGTTATCGAGGAACCAGCACTGGAACCTCCTCTGAAATGTTCATCTCCGGGGGGGGGGGGGGGGG
>MCJB01027270.1:56165-67047 GCA_002018475.1 Nicotiana obtusifolia
GGGGGGGGGGGGGAGTGCCTGGTCAATGCTGATTTTAAGGTCGAAAAGCCCTCCTCCTTACCAGGCCGGTGCGAGGAGATCTCGAGGTACATCTGCTCGATCACCGAGGACGTTCTTTCCGAAGTAAAAAAGGATTGTAACTGGGTTGACAAATATGTGGTGGTTCCCGAACCTGAAGAAGCCATCACTACCCACGTCGAGGGATTTTTAAGTGTTTACACTTATCCCTTCATCCTGGGCCCCTTGGAATGGATTATCATCGACTTTCAAAAGATACGAGATAACCCTCGGTCAAATTCACCCTTCTTTCTGGAGGATCGTAATCCTCCTCCGTTTCTTTGTAAGCAATATCGAAGGGTGCCCTTTTACTATCGACCACCTCATGCGTTTATACAGTCCTCGACTCGACCAGGAGGGACTGATCAAGCTCGCCCGTCGGGCCAGTAAAGCCCCGTTCTCGAGTATCGATGAGGATAGGGATCGAGGTTGGCTAGACCATTTCGTCCGAGTGAGGACCTCGGACTTGATCCCGGCTGAGCACATGCCATTCCCCGAGAAGTGGAACATGTCATGTAAGTACAATTTTGCTTCCAAAATTTAATTTATCGCTTTTTTCCTTCTTTCTTATTAGTGTTCTATGGTGGTGCAACTGTTGCTCAGGTCCCGAATGCAGTTCCTCGACTCAAGGAGTGGGTCGAGGGCATCGTATCACAAAGGTCTTATTCCGAGCATTCGTGGCGCGAGCTTTCAAGGGGCCGATGGGAGGCCCGTTCACATGGTGAAATCTCTTTCATAAGTAATATATGGTTTTCCTTTTGCATCATTAAATTCTCACTTGTTTTATTTCCTTTTGCAAGTTTATCCAAGGATGTCCAAATGAGGCCCCTTTCCTGTAGCGATGATTTCCCCACCGAGTCCCCTGCTCCAAGACAGGGTGAAGAGAAGAAAATAAATAGGGCCTCGAGTTCTTCAAGCTCGGAGAAGAAAAAGCCAAAAAGAAGGCTGGTGCGTAAATCCAAAGAAAGCACGAGCGCTCGAGCACCACCTTCGGGTTCTCTCTATCGGCTGAGGAATGAATCCAAGGAAGAATAAAAAGATGAAGCCTTCAATCTGGTTGCCCGAGTGTCGTCACGACTCGAAGGACAAGGGGCCTCCGAACCAGAAGGAGACCATGCCGATCTTCATCAAGGTCGAGGAGGAGGTTGAGACTGAAGCTTCCCGGGATGTGGGAAATGCACTGAAGGAAGCATTCAGTGTGATAGAGATCACCGAGTCACCTTTATTCATTGAGTCCATGTACAACGAGGCTCAGACGGTGAAGGAATGTCCCAACGAAGGGGTACTTGGAGCGGACGACCCCTTCCGTGGCTTTTTTGATGGAGTGGACTCTACGGCCATGGAGGGCGTCACCGGGTTCGGTGATTTAGAGATACCGAGGAAGAGCCCATCTTCGGGACCAAGCGGAACTTCCTCGAGCCGCAAAATGTTCAATCAATTCCCTGCCACGAGTGTGGATCCTGGTCGGAAGTGATCCATCACTATCTCCCTTCCGTAGGACGCCCGGGTCCTCACCGCCCCCGTAGGGGTGGCTAGTTATCTTCGGTGTCTGGTGATCGAGGATGATCAGGCGAAGATGAACGAGGTGGATGCACCTTGTCCGTTCAACGACGCACGACAGGTATTAAACCAGGTAACTTTAGATATTCCTCAATGGTTTTCAATTTGTACTTAGGCTATTTTACAGATAACTCTAACATTTTCTCTTTGTGCTTGTAGGCCTTGGTGCTTCACCACCAGGCTTTTCTTTGATAGCGGGATGAGCTGTAACGGCTTGAGACCGCTCACTGAGAAGAAGATTCTTATAAACTTCTCAGCGAGCAGCGTGAGGGGGAGGCTAAAAGCCTCCGAGTTGAGTTGGAGGTGACTCGAAAGGAGCATGCCGACTTAGTTGAGCAAGTAAAAATATTTGAGGTTAGTGACGAAGAGCTAGGCTCGGTGACTAACGGACGAAATCCGCAGGTCCAACAAAAATTCAATTAGATCGATCAACTGCGAACTGAGATGGATGTTGTCAAGGCTGGACCGACAAATGGAGGGGCATGATGGATCGTCTAGCCTCGAAAAATGAGGTTGCTCGGGCGCAATTGACTTCGGCTGAGGTCCAGCTTCAAGCAACAAAGGAAAAGTTTGAGGTGCAGGCCAAAAAAAAAAGGTTGAAGAGCTCCAGTCTCGGCTAAGTTCGGCTGCCTCTGATCGAGAAATTATGGCAAAGGAACTTGAAACGGTCAAGTCATCGGTCGTGGTGGTTAAAACCGATACCGACGAGATGGTGGCCTAATATAAGGCCGATGCCGAGGCGGCCCAGGACCGCTTGAAAGACATTTTTGAATTTGAGAAGCAACAGTCACAAAGTGAGGCCCTCGAGGAGATTCATGCATGGGGTTTTGATCTAGCGGTCGAGATCGAAATCGCTAAGGGGCTCAAGGCCAAGGCCAAGAAGTCGGCTTACCCCGAGGAAGAAGAAGAAGAAGAAGAAGAGTTTGAGGGTTCTGATGGATCTGGGGGCGAAGAAGACCAGGCTCTTTAGAAGCCTTTGTAGATGTTTTTGCTTTTTTCGTACTTGTGCACTATTGTACTTTTTCTTAAGGCCATTTGGCCTTTGTAAAGACTGTATATAATATAAGGCTTGTTTTTCCCTTCGACAATTTATGAGTTTTGTTTCCCTGTGCTTTATTCTTTATGTTTGCAAAGATCGAAATGCCTTAGCATGAACTAGTTAGGTCGTGTTCGAAAGTTTGAATAGGCCTTGCCTTTGACATTATTTTGTCTAAGGCATCATGGGGGTTCGGTATGACCAGAACTTTTCCCCAAAGTACTTATAATAATTTTTTTTTATAGTTTGCCAAGGGTAGCCTTTAGAACTGGTTTTAGAAAATTTTCAAGGCCTTGTTTTTATTTACGGGTTACGAACATCTCCGAGCCATTTTAATATGGCCGTAACTTTTTTAGTTTGGGTGTTGCCTAGTGAGCTTGTCACCTCGAGTTATCCGGGATTTGCCCAAGATAACAGTCCCAGGATGGAGATGGCCGTAGCCTTTAAGGTTCGGGTGTTGCCTAATAGGTCTTGTGCCCCCGGGCTCCCTCAGCCCGAGCCGTCGGAGTTTATTTTTGGACGGCAGTCCCCGATTAGTAGTGACCGTTTGAACCTGGATAAAGGCGGCCCTTGGGCTCGATACCTTTAGGGGATCGGATGTAGAAAATTCCTTAAGAGGAAAGAAAAAAGAAAGAAATTCTTAAGGGACAAAATATTTATCCATAATGTAGAAACTTTTTTTAATTCTTGTACGTAATAGTTACACACGTGTACAAGCTTTGTGTCAGGGCTAGAGTAGTCTATGCGGGCACGGTTCATTTGAACGTTTGGCCCTTACAGTAAATCATATCGATCGAGCCAAGACCATTCAATCATAAAGTTTCTTTCCTTGCTGAAGTCGTTATCTGAGGGTAATGCGCTCCGGTGTTCGGGGCCGATTATAGAGAGGCCTCGAATACTGTTGTCATGATTTTCGATACCGGTTTGTAACCAGCCTTCGATTCTAACTTAGCACGATTTACTATTGCCTCGTTAAAAACCTTTCCGTAAAACCCATTTGGGACAAAACTGGTTCAAGAAAAAAAGAATGCAACGCGTGCTTTCAGGCCTAAAAATTATATCGGTCCTTATTTATTACCTGCAAGTGTTAGTTCAAAATAAAAGAAATGAATGGGATCGTACCTTAGCAGTAGTATCACTTCAAGTGAGATATGTTCCAGTTGTTCGGTAGTCACAGTTCATTATTTCGAGTTTGTACGATCCTTTACTGGTGATCTCGATAATTTGATAAGGGTCTTCCCAGTTTTGTCCTAACTTCCCTTCGTTCCGGTTCTGGGTATTTAGCGTGACCTTCCTCAGCACCAAGTCCCCGATATTGAAATGTCGAAGGTTGGCCCTTCAATGGTAATATCTCTCAATCCGCTGTTTTTGGGCGGCCAACCGGACAAGGTCTGCTTCGCGCCTTTCGTCTAATAGATCTAGGCTCGTATTTATAGCCTCGTCGTTTGATTCCTCGATTGCATATCGGAACCTGAGACTCGATTATCCGACTTCAACCGGTATTAGAGCTTCGGCCCCGTAAACCAGTGAGAATGGGGTGGCCCCGGTACTGGACTCTGAGGTCGTACGGTATGCCCATAGGACTTCAAGTAGAATTTTCTTCCATTTTCCTTTGGCGTCGGTCATCCTCTTTTTGAGGTTTTGGAATATGGTTTTGTTGGTCAATTCTGCTTGTCCGTTCCCACTAGGGTGGTAGGGTGTTGATAGGATCCTTTTGATCTTATGATCTTCGAGAAATTTGCTTATCTTGCTGCCGATGAATTGTTTTCCGTAGTCGCATACGATCTCGGCTGGCATTCTCAACCGGCATATGATGTGGTCCCAAATGAAATCGATGACTTCTTTCTCCCTGACCTTTTCCTATGCCTGAGCTTCCACCCACTTAGAAAAATAATCAGTCATAAACAATATAAATTGAGCCTTACCCGGTGCCCATAGAAGAGGGCCAATGATATCCATTCCCCACTTTATGAACGGCCTTGGCGACAAAACCGAATGCAACAGCTCCCCGGGCTGATGAATCATCGGAGCGTGTCTTTGACATTCATCACATTTTTGTATGAACTCTTTCGCTTCTTTTTCCATATTAATCCAGTAGTAGCCGGCTCTGATCACTTTCCGAACTAATGATTCGGCGCCTGAATGATTCCCGCAGGTGCCTTCGTAGATTTCCCTCAAAACGTACTCGGTATCCCCTAATCCTAGACATATCGCGAGTGGGCCATCAAATGTTCTTCTGAATAGGGTTCCGTCTTCGGACAGGCTAAATCAGACTGCCTTTGTATGCAGGGCCCTCGATTCTTTTGTATCCAAGGGCAATTTTTTGGTCTTCATATATTCTATATATTTATTCCTCCAGTCCCAAGTTAGGCTAGTTCGAGACCTACAAAGCATTCGGCTATTCTATATATATTCAGCTAGTTCAAGACCTGCAATCATGACCTCATATTCGGCCTCGTTGTTATTCAATTTCACAGTCCTAGTAGATTGTCTGACTACATTACCTGTTGGTGGCTTCAATATGATGCCAAGTCCGACCCTTTTGCATTCGAGGCGTCGTCCGTAAAGAGGGTCCAGATCCCCGAGAAGGTTCCTGAGTTGATTTAATGGCAATATTTGAGATTTGATGGCGGCCCGGGGTCGCATTCAATATCGTACCCACTGATTTCAGTGGCCCATTTGGCCAACCGGCCCGAGAGCTAGGGCTTATGCATGACATTCCTCAACGGTAAGTAGTCATGACACATATGGGGTGACACTGGAAATATGGTTTTAGCTTTCTAGAGGCGCTTAGCAAAGCGAGCACCAACTTTTCTAGGTGAGGATACCTAGTTTCGGCCTCACCTAGGGTCTTGCTAACATAGTAAATTCGAAATTGCGTACCTTGCTCTTCCCGGACCAGGACTCAACTTACCGTTATCTCTGATACTGCCAAGTACAAGTATAGTTGTTCGTCTATCTTCGGCGTGTGAAGCAGCGATGGACTCGATAGATGCTACTTGAGTTCCTCCTAGGCCCGTTGGCACTCCGGGGTCCATGAGAAGTTATTCTTCTTCTTCAATAGTGCGAAGAACCGGTAGCTTTTCTCGGAGGATCTTGAAATTAATCGCACCAGGGCGGCTATGCGCCTGGTTAATCTTTGCACGGTCTTCACTTTGTCCACAACCGTGATATCTTCGATGGCTTTGATCTTGTTGAGCCTGATCTCGATTCTCCGGTTGGATACCATGGATCCGAGGAATTTAACTGACCCAACTCCAAACGCACATTTCCCCGGTTCAGCTTCATATTGTATTTCCTCAATATGCTGAAGTTTTCCTGCAAATATTTCAAATGGTCCTCTGCTCACAGGGACTTAACCAACATATCGTCAATGTAAACCTCCATCCAATTTTCCTATAGCAGTATGTGCAGTATTTAGTGATTAAGGAGGTTTTTTTCTGATCACTTGGGTTCATCCGTATTTGGTTGTGCGCGGAGTAGGCATCGAGAAAACTGAGGATCTCGTGGCCGGCCATGGCGTCGGTCATGCTATCGATGTTGGGCAAAGGGAAAGAGTCCTTGGGACATGCCTTATTCAAATCCTTATAGTCTATACATATTCTTAATTTGTTCCCTTTGTTATGGACTACTACTACATTTGCTAATCACTCCGTGTATTTAACCTCCCGAATGGACCCTATTTTAAGGAGTTTAGATACCTCGTCCTTGATGAAAGCATGTTTGACATCGGTATGGGGTCTTCTCTTCTGCTTGACCGGATGAAACTTCGGGTCTAGGCTCAGCTTGTAAGTGGTTATCTCCAGTGGGATCCCTGTCATATCAAGGTGGGACCAAGCGAGACAATCTTCATTAGATATAAGAAACTGAATGAGTTTTTGTCCTGAGCTCAAGGCTTAACCACGTGCTCAGGTACCTTTCGATCGGGTAAGTGTTCATTCAATACGACTTGTTCCAATTCCTCGACCGTTAATTTTGTAGCGTCGGAGTCATCGGGGGCTATGAAAGATCTAGGGACCTCGTAGTCATTGTCTTCGTCTAACCCCTGATCCTCCGATTATGTCAAGGTTGATATCAGTGATTGGTATTTATCCCCGTCTTTAATCAACTGGTTTGGATCCTCTGATGTTGAGATTGTGGATGCTCGGATCACTTTATCGACCGCGATCATTTCCTTGGCTGCCGGTTGTTCCCCATAAAGTGTTTTGACTCTGCTGGGTGTTGGGAATTTCAGCACCTGGTGCAGTGTCGAGGGCACTGCTCTTATGTTGTGGATCCATGGCCTCCCGAACAAAGCGTTGTACCTCATATCTCCTTCGATCACATAAAACTTTGCTTCCTAGATGGTCCCGACAGTGTTCACTAGTAATGTTATCTCCCTCTTAGTGGTTTCACATGCCATGTTGAATCCATTTAGAACTCAGACTGTAGGCACGATTTGATCTTGTAGACCGAGTTGCTCCACGACCCTCGATCAGATGATGTTGGCCGAGCTACCTGGATCAATTAACACACGCTTAACTCAAATTTTATTTACGAGTACAGATATTACCAGTGCATCATTGTAGGGATGCAAGATCCCTTCGGCGTCCTCGTCGTTGAAAGACAAGGTTCCTTCCGTTATATAATCTCGAGTTTGTTTCTCCCTCGTGATGGATACTTTGGTGCGCTTCAACATCGGCCCCTGAGGGACATCGACCCCACCGATGATCATGTTAATGAGGTGTTGAGGTTCTTCTTGTTCGGTTTGTTTGTTAGAATCCCTATTCCTGAAATGATTCTTGGCTCATTCGCTTATGAATTCTCGAAGATGTCTGTTGTTAAATAGTCGGACTACTTCCTCTCTCAATTGTCGGCAATCCTCCGTTCTGTGGCCATGAGTGCCGTGGTATTTACACATCTGGTTAGGATCCCTTTGGGTCGGATCAGATGTAGAAGTCGAGGCCATTTGGTATCTTTGATGCTTCCGATAGCTGATACAATGGCGGCAGCATCGACGTTAAAGTTGTATTCCGATAGCCTCGGTGCTTCTTTAGGCCTGATGGGCCTATCAAAGCTGTTTTTGCTCATGATTCCTCGATTTCTCCGACCTCGGTCACTTCTCTTTTCATTTCTCATAGATTTCTGCCCGGACTCGCTGTTTCTTCGATCTTCATTATACGGCTGTACCGATCCCTGTTCGATCTCGGTTCACGACCGATTCTCTCTTGACTATGTCGATGGTTCCGATGGGATATACGGACCCGGAAGAGGCCCCAAGCTGATCATCTTTGACAATGATTTTCGATTGATATCGGTTATGTACATCGGCCCAAGTGGCGGCTGCGTATTCCACTAGGTTCTGTTTCAACTATTGTGAAGCCAATGAGCTCCGAACATTGAGTCCTTGGGTGAAAGCCTGAACGGGCCAATCATCAGCGACCGGTGAAAGATCCATCCATTCCATTTGAAACCGGGACACGAACTCTCTGAGCATCTCGTTATCCTTCTATTTTACTTTGAAAAGGTCTGACTTCCTTGTCTCGACCTTGATGGCCCCAGCATGTACTTTCACGAAAGAATCTGCAAGCATAGCAAATGAGTCAATAGAGTTAGGAGGTAAGCTGTGATACCATATCATAGCTCCCTTTGACAGGGTCTCCCCGAACTTCTTCAATAGTTTAGACTCGATCTCATCATCCTCGTTCCCTTTGATGGCACATGTGTAAGAGATGACGTGCTCATTTGGGTCAGTCATTCCGTTATACTTAGGAATCTTGGGCCTGAAGAATTTTTTAGGGATTGGCTTTGGAGCTACGCTCAGAGGAAAAGGTTTTTGCACGAACTTCATAGAATCCAGGCCTTTCAATATCGACAGTGCTTCTGGGATTTGTTCTACCTTGGAATTGTAGGTTTCCACCTTTTTATCATTAACTTCGATTTTGTTCTCTCCTGATTCTACTTGTTTTGTCAGTCCCTCGAGCATCTTTATGATCTCGGGGTTAGTCCCCGATTCATTTTCATTCTACCTTTCTGCGACCGGTTCATCCATGCGAATGACTTCCCAGGGTGGATGGGGTTCAACTCTACTCGGTGCGCGGCTTTGGTTATGTAAGTGAGCTATCGCCGCCTGTTGAGCCTGTAGCATTTCGAAGATCACTCTTAAACTAATCCTGTCTCCTCCAACGTTTTGTGTATTTTGAGCCGTCGATCGGGCTCCACTACGGACACTATTCTCAGGGTCAGTAGGCAGGTTTGTATCGATAGCCACATGTGAATTAGCGTCAATTGGATTTGAGACCGGAATTCCGATGGGATCAACGGGCGGTACCTCATCACCAGGCGCTATGTTGTTATTTTCACCGTGATGACCGGACTCGTTGTCAACATGTAGGGGTGCTGATTGAGAGTTCAGCATTTTGAGTTTTAACCTGAAATTAGAGAGACTTCAAAGAACAAGTGTAAAGTGGTGTGTGTTATGGAGACTTGTCTCAAATAACCACTATTATCCTTAGCCCCACGGTGGGGCCCAAATTGTTTACCCTTAAAATCGGATAACAATTGAATTTATAAGTGATTTTAAGGATACGTGGGTTAACTTGACACAAAATGATATATCAGATTGCAATTGAAATAAATAATGATAAGGTAAATGCAAACCACACGAATTGAACAGTTTCAGCCTTGGAAGGTTAGCCGCCCTCGAGTCGAACGTATTTCGATCGATATCAAGACATAAGAATAAGAACATAAAGAGAATAATAATGTATTGCTTTGGAATGTGTGTTACAATGGGTTAAATGAATTATCAGACCCCCTCCCCCTCCCTTTATATAGTAGAAGAGTCCTACTTTAGGTACAATTCAATAAAAGGTAAAAATCCCTTGATTAGCTGATTGCCGGTTCCTTACTGATACGCGCCGAGATTCTCGTCGTAACATCCGATCGGTCACGGATATTTCGGCCTTCTATTGGTTATTCTAACAATGTTTCTTTGAGCTTGATCGGGGCTAAGGTCGACTCCGGGATTACAGACTTAATATTCTCGAAGGCAGGCGTTCTGACCCCGGGCTCGGTGGGACTCGGGGTCGATCTTCAGTCTTTGGTTGTCATGTTCCGAGCCTAACCTGCCATGTCGTAGGCGAGCTCGATTTCGACCATATACATTACCCTTTTAAAATAATATTCACACTGGATAAAATAGTTATTTATTTATTTCTTCTAATATTTAGGAATAGTCATTAATTATTTTCCTAATGTTTAGGACTTCAAAATCAACTAAATTTTGTATATTAAATTCTACCTTATTTGAATTATAGATTTGTAAACGAAAAATAATACTGCAATTTAACACATTAATTCTTTCTAAATATTTTATGTAATATTTTCGAACACCTTCATTTCCTTTTAGGTTTAGGGCTCTTTATATACATATTTTAGGTCAAAGTCCAAAAGTATTTTAGGTCAAAATTCGACAGTCATATATACAAAAATGTGCTTGTTGCATCCGACTCGGTGTGGAAACAGTGGAGCATATTTTTCACAGTGGACATTTTGCTAAAATTATCTGGAAATACTTCAACGGACCAGTAGGTATCCTTGACCATAGGCAATCACTGAAAATGCACTTAATGAAATGGTGGCTCTTGAAAAAGGAAAATGAGGTGCATAGCCTAGTCATAGATACCTTACCAATCATCATATGTTGGAACCTGTGGAAGAATAGATGCTCAGCTAAGTATGGAAGGAAAACATCCTCTGTGGCTAGAACACTGTATTCTATCACAGCTGATCTCTTCCTTTTACTTAGAACATCATACCCCAACATAAACTGGCCACCAAACTGGATAGATACATACTCTGTCATTGAAAAGCTAAAACACCAGCTCACCGCCCAGCAAGTAATCTAGCAAAGGCCATCACAAGGTTATGTGAAAATCAACACTGATGGTAGTGCTCTAGGAAATCCGGGGAAAGCAGGGGCAGGAATCATAGTTAGGAACCATCATGGACACCTTGTCCATGCAATTGCAAGCCCACTAGAAGAAGCTACCAGCTACCAATAATCAAGCAGAAACAGAGGCAGCCTACATTGGTATGCACTGGTGTGTTGGAAATGGATATACAAAAATCCATCTGGAAAGTGATTCACAATTGCTGATACAATGGCTAACTGGCAGCTCAAATCCACCTTGGACTATTAGTATGCTAGTAGCAGACATAGTCAAGCTGATTCGACAATGCCAGGAT
>MCJB01027281.1:0-74876 GCA_002018475.1 Nicotiana obtusifolia
AGTACTTCCAACTCAGTGAGTAATAATTATAAATAACAACTGAGAGTAAGGAAACACATAAGGCATAAAACAATCCATAATGAAACAGTAAAACATGTAAATAATCAAGTCAATAACATGAAGTAAAAGAAAATATCATGACTGGCCAAGTCATATCTCGTGACGGCGTGTCACCCGTTCCCATGGGTACCCGGCGCTTACTGTGGGGGGTGCAGTAGCGCAATATCTCGTGACGGCGTGTCACCCGATCCAATTTATCATATTCCGTGGCGGCGTGCCACCCGATCCATTTATATCAAATCCCGTGGCGGCGTGCCACCCGATCCATTTATATCATTTGAAAAGTCATTTAAAGTTCAAAATTGAGTTTAAGAAATGAATCAAATCAGTTAGAAAACAGTGATAAATTACCCCTGAAGGGTTCACATAACCGGCACGAAGCCCAAATAATACCCCTGAAGGGTTCACATAACCGGCAAGAAGCCCAAATAATACTCCTGAAGGGTTTATATAACTGGCAAGAAGCCCAAATATGGCAATCAGCCAAAATCATGATGATAACACGTAAGTTTCAATCAATTGCATAGTAAAATTATCAATCGGATCGGACCAAGTCACAATCCCCAGTAGTAAACGACCCCACGCTCATCATCGAGCGCGAGTCTCAATTTAATATAGCACTACGATGTGCAAATCCGGGGTTTCAAACCCTCAGAACATCATTTAAGATCATTACTCACCTCAAACCGGCTAATCCTTAGCCCACGACGCCTTTGCCCTTCAAATTGGCCTTCACGTGCGTCGAATCTATCCAAATTCAGAACAAATACGTCACAATATGTTGAGAGAATAAAGCCCAAGCAAAAACAATCAAAAATACTAAGAAATCCTGAAATTAGAAAAACCCAAGCCTCGGGCCCACTTCTCGAAGTTCAAAAATTTTACATCAACGGGTTCCTTATCTCCCCACGAGTTCGTACATATCAAAAGTTCTCAAATCCGGCCCCAAATGGTCCTCCAAATACCCAATTACAATTTTATAATCCTAAGCCCTATTTCTTCCATTTTTAGCAAGACTTACAATGATTTTCTAGGTGGATTTCACAATATAAACGAGTTTTAGGTCCAAAATTCTTACCTCCAATCGATTCTCCTTGAATTCCTCGTTAATTTCTTTCAAGAACCTCCAAAAATGAGCAACTATGGGTGAAAATATACCCAAAATCACGGACAAAATAAGGCTTAAAACATTCTGCCCAGGCTTTATGGAGTTGTACCTTGCACTGTGTAGGTTGTACATCCTCTTATCATTTTTCCCTTGCTGTACACCTTCTATTAAAACGCTCATAACTCCTTGTGAAAATATCCAAATGAGCAACGGTTTGAATATTTAGAAACTAGACTCGAAGATCTTTCATTTGATAGGTTGTAAATTACATAAATCTTTATATATTCCGAGATATGAGCTTCTAAAGTACATCAAGAAATTCTGTCAAAACTGCTCCACCAGCCAACTTCGATCAATCATCAAGTTCTCATAGAATATCCAAATCATGAATGGTTTAACTTTTTGGAAACTAGAATACAAGGTCTACAACTTTTAGTTTTTGATCATCTCCAAAATCCTTACAAATTATGAGATATAAGCTTCCAAAGTCGGTCCTGTGCAGCAGAAATTTCTGCCATGCTTACTGCCTGGAAAACAACAGCAGTACCAGTCAACTTTAAACTATCGTAACTTTCTGTATATATGTCCAAATGATTGATGGCTTATCATTCTAGAAACTAAATTCAAAGGGCTATAATTTTCATCTTTTGCAATTTTTCTAATTCCTTATAGATTGCAAGATATGAGCTTCCAAACTTGACTATACGCACCAGTTTTTCTGCAATTTTCTGCAATTTTTTTCATATTTTCCAAAGATGAAATAGTCCGTTTAACCACCCAAAACTCACCCGAGCCATTCGGGACCCCGTCCGGATATACCAACAAGTTCTAAAATATATTACGGACTTAGTCGAGGCCTTAAATCACATCCAACAATGCTAAAAACACGAATCATACCCCAATTCAAGCCTAATAAATTCCAACTTCTACATTCGATGCTGAAACCTATCAAATCGAGTCCGATTGACCTCAAATTTTGCACAGAAGTCATAAATGACATAATGGACCTATGAACTTTTTCAAAACTGGATTCCAACCCCGATATCAAAAAGTCAACCCCTTGGTCAAACTTTCCAAAAATCTTCTATTTTCCAACATTCGCCAAAATGCGTTGAATTGTCCTACGGACTTCCAATTTTAAATCCGGACATACGCCTAAGTCCGAAATCACCATATGAAGCTATAGCAACTCTCAGAATTCCATTCCGACCCTCGGATCAAAATCTCGACTAACAAACGGAAATCGCCAAAATACTAACTCCACCAATTCAAGCCTAATTCTACACGAGACCTCCAAAACCAATTCCGATCACACTCCTAAGTCATAAATCATCTCCCAAAACTAATCGAATTGTCGGAGTTCACATCCGAGCCCTCTAACTCATAAGTCAACATCCGATTGACTTTTTACAACTTAAACCTTCTTGAAAGAGACTAAGTGTCTCATTTCTTACCAAATCTACTCCGAACGCAAACCATTCAACGTGATTACATAAAATACGGATATCGAAGCATAATAAAGTAGAAATGGGGAGAACGGAGCGGTAACTCACGAGACGACTAGCTGGGTCGTCACACATGGCTAGTAGGGTAACTACTAGAAGCCATGTGGTGTGATAAGGTGGGCTAAAATGCGGGGTGCTATTTCGAAAAAATAATTTTCAAAACTAAATGTAAAGGCTCCGACGGTGATATATAAAAAGATTGTGAGTTACTTTTATGATTTGGGACTACAAGATAGTACCTCGGTAGGGCCCCCTATTAATCTTTCTCTATTTGCTGCATTTGCTTTGGTTGTTGTTTCCTTAACATGTAAAATCCTTGTTTTCCTTTCGTATTTTATTAACTGTCTTGATTCCGTGTTGTTAACTTTCCCTAGATTCTTTATTGTTTCACTTCTTTTGTTATTATCATTATATCGTTATGTCTTGTGTCTTGTTTTCTTATTATCTCCAATAGGGCCTTGAACTGACCTCGTCACTATTCTATCGAGGTTAGGCTTGGCACTTACTAGGTAGCGTTTTGGTGTACTCATACTACGTTTTGCATATGTTTTGTGCAGATCCAGGTACATCTTATCAGTCCCGGTACTAGCGCGCTGAGCTTGCTTTTGGAGACTTCAAGGTACACGTGCCCGCGTCCACAAGCCTCGGAGTCCCCTTCTATCTGGTTCTTCCTTATTTCATTTCACTTTTATAGACAGTGATGTATAGGATTGTACAGCATTGTACTTGGAACTTGTGACTTATATCTCACCAAGTTTTGGGAGGTGAATGTATCGAGTTTATAGATTTTATTTATGAAATTGTTGGAGGTTTGAAATTCTTAGCTTTTATTTAATATTTCTGCATGTCATTAGGCTTACCTAGTCTTAGAGACTAGGTCTCGTCACAACATCCTACGGAGAAAAATTGGGGTCGTGACAGTTCGTTAAGATACCATCACATTAAATACTTTTAAACTATAATATATAATTATCTAACTAACATGACAAAATTGATCATTTGTGTAAGTTTTGATGATGTCCTTTTATTTTAATTTCATGTATTATGCTAATGTAATAATATTTTTCGACATTTAGATGATTTTTATATTATTATACATAAAACTTCTCTCATTAATTAAGTATTAATGTTCCTTCATATAAATAAATGTTTAAATCATCATAACGTGCAATGCACGATCAATATATATATATATATATATGCGTGTGTGTGTGTGTGTGTGTGTGTTGAAAACGGTCCTTTTAGCTCAAAAACAATTCTCATAATAGTAATGTATATCCATTTAAACAATACCTCTATAATAATTGCATCATATTATTCACTTTACGTTTAAAATATTGTCAGTATATCTCTTATACTTGCTTTAGGTTTGAAAGAGAGGGCCTTAGTTGTTGCTGTTCTTGGAGGGGGTTATTCAATTTTTCGAAATAAAAGAATTTTTTTAAGGGATAATGATAAATAATTAAGTATAATTAATTGAGATATCCAATAAAAAGATGACTTTTGTACATATTTGTTTGTTTTAATCTTATTTGTTGTGCTTCACATGATTGTTATAGAGTGAGTTCACTCCCTTTATCACCTCAACACTTAGAGTGGTAATAATTCTGATTTGAGCTAGTCTAAGGGTAACAGAATCCACGAAAGATAAAGTTAGCGTTTGGCCATAAATTTTCAAATTTATTTTTAAAAATTTGATTTGGGTGAAGTTTGGTTTGAGATGAAAATCTGTTTGGACATAATTTTTCAAAACATATTTCACTTTTTTTTTTGAAAAAACATGAAATGTGACTTATACTCATAAGTTTTAAAAGCTATCAAAATACCCAACAACTCTGAAAATAATTCATATAAAACAAGCGAAACAAATCTGAAGAAAATTCATACGAAACAAGCGAAATAAATCTGAAGAAAATTTATACATACATTAGCAGATTTTAGCAAATTACCTTCAAATTTTATCTTTGCGATGGATTGCCACAAATTGGCACAACAACTTTGGCAAAGGTTTTCTTTTGTTTATAGAGAAGGGCAAAGCCGTGTGAGTTTAATGAGAAAAAAGTGGGTAGATATGGATTAGTTAAGTCATAATAACATAAAGTGGGTTTTTTTAATAAAATACAAAGCTTTAGGGAAATTTTTGAATTTTTTTAAAAAACCAAACGATAATATTTTGGGCCAAAAACAGCTCTTGAGCTGGTTTTGGGATTTGGAAATTTGCCAAAATATGAATAAAATCTATAAATAAACAGGTATTTGCCAAAAAAAAATTTGGAAAAGTTTTGGCAAAATATATGGTCAAACGGGGGCAAAATGTCTAATTGAAAATTCGACTATAGTTAAAAGGGGTACTTAAGAAAAAAAATTAGTTGGGTTAGTCCTTTTTGGGACCAGTTATTGAAGTGTAGCTAGCTTTTCAAATGAAGAATTAACTCAATTAGCCACCCACATAATTTCTTAAATTAAAAAAAGGCGGTGGATGTATAATATATGATAATTTAATGTATAATATGTGTATAATTATGCATAATCTATGTATAACGGCCAAAAATAGTAAACAATGAATTCGGCCGGCTATTTGTGTAACAATCCCTTTTCAAATGTATTGACAAAGTAACCATTGATCCGACTAAATTGACCTTTTTGCCCCTAACTTGTGATAGCACTTAAAGATTTTACTAGTGGAACCATAAGACAATGTACTGGAGGTCAAACCCCAGCAATGATTTATGGAGTTCAAACCTTTATAAGTTCAAACTTCAACAATGATTTATTAGGTTCAAAAATCAATTACAGGTGAATCTCCAACACTCTATACTGAAGTTCGGATGCATGGCTTAGATGATGCGGCTTATCCAACAATCTATGTTGCAAAGTTAATGGATTTTCGGAGTCGTCATTTCAAAAATCCAGATTTGAAGTTTGAAATCATATCGGATGAGCAAAGTGTTTCGGGTTTAACCCCTTTAAAAGTTTATAAATTCAGCATAGAGTACTAGTACTGAGGTTTCACCTTTAAAAATTCTAAATGTCAATACGATATGCTGGTCTTTCACCTTTAAAAGTTCTAAATTCCATCATCATATACTAGGTTTTACCTATTAAATTTTGAAATTCATACAGGTGTTGGGGTCTCACATATAAGAGAATTTCAAACTTCTGGAATTCTTTCTAGAGTTTAAACTTATAAATATTTACAATCCCATAATTATTTCGGAAATTTTTCGTGGTTTACCTAAGAGTGTTTTTTTCCCAATATTCTTTTTATTTTAAAAGAGTGGCTAAATGTTAATAGCTTTATAAATACTAACAAAACTTTAATAGAAACAATATCTATTTTTTTTATTTCTTTCGGTACTTTATGCCTTCTCAGTTCTCCCCCTAGTTAATGCATGGATGGTACACACGCATTGTAATAAGTCTAGCAAAAAAAACCTAAAGCTGACCCTTCTCCCAATTTGCACTGTTTAGAATTTTAGTGTAAGGTCAACTACTCCATTTTCTTTGACTCAATCTCCATGAATACTTACTTATGTTGCTATTTAAAGTGGGAGAAAATCAGGTCACTTCTCTTTTGACTTTTGCACGGCCAGCTCAACAGATCTTATGGCTTAAGGTGAAATCATATTGAGAGGCCCTTAAATTTATTTTATAAAAATTTTACACTAACAACAAAATTTTCTTTCTAAATAACAAATTAATCATTTAAGACAAAAAATATCGAATTTCAAAAAAAAATAGGAAGAAGAGCATGAAGAATAAAGTGATGGATTATCGGATGTGATGATCTGATAGGTCCTTTTATAGTCCATTTTTCTGTCTTCCAAGACCTTAAAAATCTCCGTTTAACCTTTCTCAATTTGCGTGCGCAGTTCGTGTCCTTTTTTTGGAAGATTTTTATGAGAAAATTGATAAAAATGTGAAATTGCGCCTAAAAACCCATTTTGAGTTGACTTCGATCAACGTCTTGAGAAAACGGACCCGGATCAGTGTTTTGACGGTCCAGATGGATCCGTATCATGATTTAGAACTTGGGTGTATTCCCGAAATCGAATTCGGAAACTTGATTTATCATATTGTTGAAAACTAGCAATTTAAAGGGTTAAAGATTTCCTAAGTTTGACCGTGAGTTGACTTTGTTGCTATGGGGTTCGAATGTTAGTTCAAAAACTTGGTATAAGTTCATTACATTATTTATGACTTGTCTGCAAAATTTGGTGCAAAACGGAGTTGATTTGACGTGATTCGGACGTCCGGTTGAGAAATTGCATGTTCTTAAGTTTCATTGAAAAATATCATTCGTTTTGGTTTCCGAGAAGCAGTTGTCAGAGCTGGCAGTGTGCAGCGATTTCATAATCAAATCGATGTTTCTGATGTTGATGGCTCGAGAAAGATGATCTTCAAGGAGGCTTAAAGTTGGTGGCAATTTATTAGATCGGGTGCTACAGAGATGGATTTTGCTTTGAGGCAGTATTTGGGCAGCGAAGGATAAGGAAGGAGATGGTAGGAGGTGTCTCGCGGTGATTGAATTGCTAGCAGGTCAAGTATGAAAAGTAGAGGTCGAGAAGTTGCTTAAATGAGATGGTTTAATCGAAGTGGGAGCGACGGATTAGCATATGGATTATGTAGTAGGATAGCCACATGCGTTGAGAAAAGTTTAGAGCGATTTGGGGATCATGGTGGACAGTAACTAGGTCTACGGATTTTATTTGAAATGGTGGCTACTATGCCGAGTAAGGTTGAATATGATGAAAAGAAGCTAGCTTGGAGTGTTTAGGGGTGTAAGAGCTTGATTATCGTAATGGAATACGACGTGACTTGGAGTTTGGAATGTATTTTCGGATATTCAGTTGATGTCAATGGGGAATGAACAGACTTGTACATCTGGTGGACAAGCATGGGCTTAGGAGGGTTTACTGATTTGGTGGTAGTTGTACCTAGTTCGGCGTCGTTGGAAGATGTCGGTAAGGAATTCCACGGGTGGGCTATCTCCTGTGAGCAGGTTAGCGGTTGTGCGATTTTGATGAAGTTTCTACGAAGATATCTACTCACTACACAGCAAGAGGTCTAATGAGCGATTGTGACTGACAATTTGGAATGTTCATGAAAAGTTTAACAAGAGGTTACGAGGAATTTGGCGGTTTATCAGTGCGCGGTAATTGAGAAGGAGCAATCATTGTGGGTTCTACATTTATGTGATTGTAGCTTAAAGCTAAGCGTGGGAACCCATAATCTATGATTTGATCGCGTGGTTATCTGCTTGTGTGGCTTTTGGTTATCGGTGCACTGGTGAATTAATTATGACTAAGAAAAGAAAACATCAGGGGTAATTCGAGCAAAGAACTTTGATGAATGTGTGCTATATTTCGCCTTATTGATTCATGTGCAGGTTTTAGGAAAACTTAGAGTTCATGTTTCTTGTGGATATGATGTACAAGGAAAATAATTCATCCGGTTGCTTTTTTGGGAGTGTTCATGTGCTGACAGCGCACTAGAGTTTGATTTTATATTCGGGACCAACTCAGAGTGGGTGACTCTCAACAGTGGTTCTAATGGGTTCGTTATGTGGCTGAAGGCCGGGATTTTGTAGCAGAGTGTGAAGAATACTTGGGGAATTTTCTATGTTATCATCGGTTCTGCGAGGCAGTATCAGATAAATGGGAAAAATGGTTTCGGATTCGTGGAAGGTCTTTCAGAATGGGTGTACCGGTTGGAGATGCTATTGTGCGCGTAAAGAGGGTATGAGATGGTTCGTGGGTATTGAGACGATGTGGTCTCGTGAATTGGGTCACCCAGGATGAGTGTTGTTGGGTTACGTTTTGTTTTGGATGGAGCTATTATTATTTCTAAGACAAGTCAAGAGTAAATTAAAGAAGTGGCGTCGGCTAGTAATGGTTTGAATCAGCATGATTGTGGCAGTGATCAGTTCCTTCGGCATGTTAAGTTATATAGGTGGTTTGTGGTTTTATGTACGGGCTTGACAGCCACCATAATTTCTTGATTTGGGAGGTATTAGATTCATATGGCCTTGTTGTGTAAATGGATCCTGGAAGAGTTATGGCGGTTTAGACTACGACTTGAGGTTTGTATTTTCTACGATCGTGGGAATTCAGTTACGTGTTGCAATGGTTCTTCTGAAATGAGTTAAGTGAAAGGTTTCTAGCCAATGAAGTGTTTATTCAACTAGTAGTTCAGGGGTTAGAATGAATTCTTGTACTCTCGCGTAGCAGTATGATAAGTACAGTAAGCGGTATGGAAATTAAAAGTTGAGGACCAAGGTTGAGGTTTGGTGTGGATGAGAATGTCACAAGCTTAGAGGAGCGGGAGAGATTTAAGATGTTCTGAGTATGTTGGCATTACTTTCGGGTAGTCAGAGGATGGTCTGTTTTGTGGAAGAAGTGTTGGGTATGGAAATACAGATGCTTAACTAGCATTATGGAAATAGCATGGTCGATGGCCATTAATGTTCAGATTTTACTACCTGGCGCGGAAGAAGAGATGATTATGAGAATCTCGTACTTTTCATATGATGGCATAATGTATGCGGTGTGTTGTGTGGGATTGAGATTTGCATGTGCACGGTCACGGTTCAGTTTGTCATGAACTCTTAGGCAACATGGATGATTTAGATTTGTAGAAGAATGATATTACTACTTGGTATTGCTTAAGAAGGGTGCACATTTTAGAAGGCGCACTGTGTTCTGACTTGCGGATGCTTCATTGGTATTGCGGCACTCGCCTGATTGATGGACTGCTGATATTCAGATCTTGCTATGTGGCGTGGAATTATAGAAGTATTTCCCATGGGGATGATTATGATGAGGGATGTGTTAGTCATTCGAGTAATGGAGTTGGGATCGGCTATGGTAATTCAGGTGTTCTATAGAGTGGGAGACTAGGAGTTCTCATAAGCAGACTGTTTCGGGGTTGCGAACTGTGGAAGTGTGGCCGAAGTTAGCTAGATAGTGGTACATGTTATGGTTAGATCATTGTGGACTTTTGGGAGGGTTATTTATCAACTTGTAAATGACTGGGGATGATTTGAAGGCCCATTGGTAGGCCAAATGAGGATGTGTATCCTACATCGAGTCGGATTTGTTGGCTCAGAACTTTTAGTGTTGAGGGGTGTGTCGTTCGGTTAGAGTTGAGCTTATTCGCGTTTTGATATGATCTATGTGTTACTCTTCTATGTTACGAAGGTCTGTGATTTGTGGCTATATGCACACATGGTGTGGTTCTGTTTGGGCCTTATAGTGGACTTCGTGTGATTTGGTGATTGGGGTTTGAAATGGTCTATTGCGCCTTAGTTATGGTCCTTTCGAGTCTGTGGTATTGTGTTATTTGCTTCTCCGTGGTTATGGTCATTCACCTTGGGTATTTGATGTCAAATTGCGCGTTGTCGTTGATTTTGAGCATGGTGGCTTGAGTTATTTCATATGGACCAATGTTTGGATGGGGTCACGCATTGCAGCTGCGTTATGTCGGGATATGATCCTTTGTGTAAGATTCGTGTGTTGTGGTCCTAATATGTGTGATGGATTCTTAGCATTGCGCTGTGGTGGTACTTGCCGAGCTCACGGGACGGTCCTCTCATTTGAGTTATTTTTCCATGTTTGACTATATTTGAGTTGTTGCTTATTGGTGCACGGGATGCACAAGTTGTGATTCTAGGTAGTATTGGTGCTCATTTGTCGGAGTATATCCCACGAGAAATTGTATAAGTGTGACATGTTAGTCACTTGATTGTTAAGGATTGAAACCAAGTATGGAGAATCTGGTACTATCGCTAATGTAAGAGTTTATGCTTGAAAGGCGCTCTATTCCTTTGGTTGTGGACTGTGGGATTTTGTTTCCGATTGGACGCCTGCTTGTGTGTGTCATGGATAGGGCCATTGTGGATCTTTGAAAGATTGTTGGCCCAGTATGGTATGATCATAATCAACTTGAGGTCCGTTGGCGGGTCTAAGGTGAATGTATGCTCTACGTCAGGTCGGATGTGTTCATTCAGTGTAGCGTTGCTTAAGAGGAGTCTTCAGGCGTTGGATATTATTCCCGTCGTCAGCTATTCAATGTAATACTCTATTGTGCCAGGTGGGTTGTGAGACGGCTTGGTTATTCCACATGTGTTGTGATCCCGTGTAGCTTGTCGTGTTATATGAGTTAGATGGCTCTCGAGATGCAGGTCATTTATTGCACCTTAGTCGTGCTTGGGTTTTTGTAGCGTATGGCACTACTGTCTATCCAGGGTTGTATTATGCACTTAGCGTGCTTGTGGTCGATATTCGGGCATTTCGTAAGTATAAGCATTTCGGCTTGATGGGTGTTTCCGTATTAATTATTATGCGTGGATCAGGTGGCACACAGCTACGGGTATATTGGTTGGATCGGGTGGCATGCCGCCACGGGTATGTTGTGTGGATCGGGTTGTGAGCCGCGACAATGTCATGTTAGGATCAGGTTGCACGCCGCAACTGTGTCACATTTGGATCAGGTTGCACGCCATAACAGTGAGATGTTGAGTACGGTTCCTTATATCTATTCTTATATATTTTGTTTCTCATTCTCTGAGAAGGGTTCATAGCGTATGTTCGACTGTTTTATTCGTTACGCGAACTGGGTAGTTCTTTTCCAGAGTTTGTTCTTCCTTATGTGTCATATTCAAGTTGTAGCTTGTTGGCGCATAGATGGCGCCATATGAGATTTTGGCCAGTGTTTGAGGTGGCTCATTGCTGAAGCAGCTTGTACTGGGTGAGACGAGGTTTTGGACCTGAAATCGGTGCGAGCGGATTTATGCAAGGTGTATTAAAGAGAAAGTGTCACTATTCAGTTCAAAATAAGGTAACGGTTCTTGCCAAATGGAGAAAATCTATGGGTTAGTGATTTAAGGGGGGGTTATGAGTTACTGCGCATCTCTTTCATCGTTGCAGTATTGTGAGGATTGAAACCGGGCTTATATGTTATGAGGTATACCACAAGCGTGGGGTCAGTAAATTTACAGTTGTTATTCTTGGAGGAGGTTGCCTTGGGCAAACGAGTTATGTGGTGCGTTGTGTGATGTTAGCATTGGTGCATGATCATGTGTGGGTTCAGCGTGTGGAGATTGATACGGTGTCCGTATGTTAGAATCAGGTCATGTAGAGAAATTTGGAGGTTGAAATTTGGTTTTGAGGCTTCTTGACTAAATAAAAGCGAGGATCTTCAGTCTGGCTCGAGCTAATGTGCTCAACTGGGTTGTGGTGGCACGGGTAGGTGCACAAGGTGCTGAACAGTGATTTTAGGACAACTCCAGACCAATTCTTAGCATGTTCGAGGACGAAAGTATATTTAAGTGGGGGAGAATGTAACGACCCGACCGGTCGTTTTGAGCTCTAGCGCGTCGTTCGGCGGTTTGAGGCCTCGAGCAGCTTCACTTCATGTTTTATATCTTGTACGTGTGGTCACAATTGAACTTCGGTAAGTTCAGAGTAGTTTCGGAAGGAAAATTCTCAATTCGGAAGGTTTAAGTTGGAAGAGTTGACCAAAGTTAGACTTTTGAGTAAACGACCTCAGAATCAGGATTTGAAGGTTCCAATAGGTTCGTAGGATGATTTTAAACTTGGGTGCATGTTCGGGTTGAGTATCGGGTGGCCCGGAAATATTTCGGCGCTTGTTGTGGAAGGTTGGCATTTTTAAAGTTCA
Organism: Nicotiana obtusifolia; assembly: GCA_002018475.1. Classification (NCBI taxonomy): domain Eukaryota; kingdom Viridiplantae; phylum Streptophyta; class Magnoliopsida; order Solanales; family Solanaceae; genus Nicotiana; species Nicotiana obtusifolia. The sequence goes on from MCJB01027281.1 coordinate 12,352, forward strand.
AAGATTTCTTAAGTTTGATTTGAAATCAATTTTGGTGTTATCGATATCCGTTTGGAGTTCCAAGCCTTGGAATAGGTTCGTATCGTGATATGTGACTTGCAAGCAAAATTTAGCGTCATTCTAGGATGTTTAAGCATAATTCGAACGCGTTCGGCGAAGTTTGAATGTTTGAAAGTTTAAAGAAAGGTTTCAATCGTCGATTCATAGTTTTGATGATGTTTGATGTGAATTGAGGCCTCGAGCAGGTCTGTGTTATGTTTTAGGACCTGTTGGTATGTTTGGACGGGGTCTCGAAGGCCTCTGGTGTGTTTTGGGATGCCTTCGGACCATTTTTCTTTGTTTTGTGATTGCTGGTTTCTGGTGTTTCTGATAAGCAACACGCTCGCGGTTTAAGGGACGTGATCGCAAAGAGAAGTTGGAGCTGGGGAGGATTTTGTGCATTGTGAACATGAAAAAGAGGATGCGAACGCGTAGGTGAGGCTGAGGTGGTCTACGCGAACGCGACTGGATGTCGCGAACACGATGAAGGGGAGGAAGTTGGGGCCTGGAGGCACTAAGCCATTGCGAACGCGGCTCGAAAACCGTGAACGCGAAGCAGTGAGACGTGGAGGCAACGCGAATGCGGGGAGGCAACCGCGAATGTGAAGTAGGATTTTCGGGTAACTGGCTCTTGGCCTTCGCGATCGCCAGTGTGTTTCCGAGATCGCAAAGAATGGAATTCTGGGCAATGTTTTATTAAATCGGGGGTTGGCTCATTTTCGCCTCATTTCTTCCATGGGAGCCAGCGGTGGGGCGATTTTGGAGCACTATTTTCATCATCAAACTTGAGGTTAGTGACTTCTACACTTTATAAGTTAAATACATGAATTATATGTGGATTAAAACATAAATATTTATGGAAATTTTGGTATTTTAAGAGAATTTAGAAATTGATATTTTTGAAATTTGACCAAGAAATTGGATATGGAATTGGGAATAAATCATATATTTAAGTTCGTAATGTTATGGGTAAAGTTTATCTTCGAAATTTTTTGAAATCCGGGCATGTAGGCCCGAGGGTCGACTTGGTTGACTTTTTGAGCAGCGTCGGAAATTGTTATAAATTAATTAATTATGATGTTAGAGTATATTTTTGTTGGTTTTCATGATTGTTCGACTAGTTCGGATCAATGGGCATTTTGTTTGAGGTGTTAGAGAGGCGTTGGAGCCGGTTATGGAACTTCGGAGCGAGGTAAGTCTTCTATCTAACCCTGTGAGGGAAAATTTACCCCGTAGGTGTTATATTCTTATGTGCTACATGTTGTGGGAGCTATGCACGTATGAGATGAAGGATGTCCATGCACATGCTAGAATTCCTGATTATGTCTGGGTAGACTTAGGTTCATGCCATGCTATAATTGTACTATTTGAGTTATCTTCGCTCGCTTAATTCCTTTATTTCGCGTTACGACTTGAGACTAGACTTGCATAGGGTGATAGACTTACTATTGTAGAGATCTTATGAGCTACTAGATAATCCGCGGAATAATTTGTGCTTCCCTTACGAATTTCTCCCGTGTTATGCGTATTCATTGCAAAATTTTTCCTTAAATTTCGTAAGTCACACGTATATTCGTGAGTGGGGTCAAGGACCCGTTAAAGCTTCTTACTCTAATGGGATCGGGTCATTCGCCTCGGCAAGATTATAAACCACACTCTTACCGGAGCAGGTCGTTCGCCTCGGCAGTATAATAGATGTATCTATGGTTCGTGTCGTTCGATCCTCGGCAGTGTACACATTTTTATGGGATCGGACCATTCGCCTCTATTTCTATAAATACTCTTATGGGATCGGGCTGTTCGCCTAGGCAACTTTATGGAACACTCTTACGGGACCGGATCATTCGCCTCGGCGGCATCGTGCGTAATATGTGACAAGAAACCATCGTATCTGTGATCTTTTCTGATGTGAGTTATAATGATCATCTAGTGGGGACCATTCTACATATATACTCCGGTTGAGGAGGTGACCGATAACTGAGAGCTTGTATTTACTGTTCAGAGGAGGATCGTACCGCGTACCTATATCTCTTTACACTATTCATTTACTTTTACCATGCCTCATACTTGTTTACTTTCTAGTGCACTTAATATATTGGACCACTAGTAAGTGTCGATATCGACCCCTTGTTACCACTTCTCCGGGGTTAGACTAGATATTTAATAGGTACGCGTCGATTTACGTACTCATGATACACTTCTACACTTATTGTGCAGGTATATATATATATATATATATATATTTCTAGTGGTCTTTGGGGCGCAGAGGAACGGCTATTGCGGGGACTTTATGGTGAACTGCATTCTATGTTACAATCCGCAACATACAGAGTCTCCATCAGAGTTACTTACATTCTCCTGTCTAACTTGTATTCCAGACATATGTTGTATTTTGTTATATTTCTTAGTAGATACCCATGCACTTGTGACACCGGATTTGGGGGTTCCTAGTGGATGTTCATTATTGTAGTCACGTAATTATTCTTATTTTATCTTGTAATGTATACTTTATATGAAAATTGATAAATAAAAATCACAGGTGTTCTACGAGTACCAGGTCTCACTAAGAGTGGCTATTGGTCCGGTTCACACCCGACCGGATCGGTTTCGGACCGGAATCCGGCCCGGACCCGTCCGAACTGGTGTGAACCGGACCTTTTAAGGGGGGGTGGAACCGGTCCCGGTAGCGTGATGGTTTAAGGATTTGAAACCGAACGAACCGGAAAAAAAATGGTCCGGAACCGGCCGGTACCGGACCGGACCGGTTAAAAAAAAGGGCATATTTAAAAACTAGTCGTTGCCCAACGGCTCTATTGAGCAAATAGTTGTTGCCCAACGGCCAAAAATGGTCATTTTACCCCATAATCACCCCTAACTATTGTTTTCAATAAATACCCCATTATTTCATCATATTTTTCACTCAAATCATCCAATTCTCTCTAATTCTCACAAATTCTCTACAATATTGCTATTTTGCTACTTTGGCTATTTGTGTAAATTAAACAATTTTGATTCCTTATCAAGTTTTAATTAGAGTTGCTATCAAGTGAAGGTTCAAGTATCAACTTCACCTTAATTAGACGGTTATATTTGGTTGGTCGTTCCTACTTCTACTCTTTTATTATATTTTTGTCATATATTTATTTTATTTGCTATAATTATGTCTCAAAGAGGTTCAATTGGAACTAGTAGTGGGGAGCGGGCACATGGTCGTTGGGGAAATAGAGGTAAAGGAATTGCTGGTAGTTCTAGTCAACACATAGATGAAAATATATATTATCATGATTTTTGCTCTAATAATCCACTTGATTCACAACACGTAGAAGCGCAATATAATTATGAAACTAGGGTTAATTTAGAAGAACCACATGAATTTCAAGCTAGTCCACCTGAAGATCAGTCTGACTTGCCTCCTGTACCTCCCACTAAAGCCCCGGTTAAACGTAAGGAAAGATCTGAGGTGTGGGAATTTATACAAAAGAAAGTTGAAAATCAGACGGTTGTTTATAGTTTTTGTGGAATGGTGAGGGTTTTCAAAATTGGGGGAAGGTGGGACGGGTAAAATTAGGACTCACTTAAGAAATAAACATCCTAAGGAATGGTCAATGCGGGCGGGGGGTATTTATTTTAGAACCAAACATGGGGGGGTAGCACATGACGAATCCTCGGGTATCCAAGCTAAAATTAACCAAACAAAAGGAGGGATTCTTAGTTATGATAAACAAAGGGATAGGAAAAATATTGCTAAACTAGTTGCGGTAGAGGGTTTACCTTATAGTTTTCCTTCTTCTACTAGTTTTGTTCGTTATATTCAAGCTACATATAATCCTTCTTTTAAAGGTTTTCCAAGAACAACTGTTAAAAATGATATTATTAAATTTAAAAACGAATATAGAGATTATTTGCGATATTTATTTGATAACTTTGACACTAGAGTATGCCTTACTACTGATATAGGTCGTTCTACAAATAACTGTGATTATATTACAGTTACTGTTCATTGGATAGATCCTGATTGGGTATTTCAAAAACGTATTATTGCATATAAAGTTGTTGATGAACCACACACGGAAAATTATATTTCCAAAACAGTTTCATCAATTTGTCGTGCATATTGTTTATCTAACAAAGTTTTTAGTATTACAGTAGATAATGCTACAAACAACACAGAAGCACTTAGGAACTTGAGACCTATTTAAACCCCCCCTTTTGAGGAATTTTTTCATGTTAGATGTGCATGTCATATTTACAATTTAGTAGTCAAAGATGGTCTTGACTTATTTAACCACATTATTGAAAAGGTTAAAGTAGCTATTGCTTTTATATTTAAGAAATAAAAATCAAGGAAGAAAAAGAGAATGGGAAAGAAAATGTATAGAATTAGGAATGCCGATTAGGAGAGTCCCAAAAGAAGTTTGTACTATGTGAAACACTTTATATGAAGCATTAACTGTTGCTTATGAATATAGAGAGCCTATTACTCAAATGTATAATAAATATTTTATGGAACTTTATCACCTTAAGGAGGACAATTGGAACCTTGTTCAACATTTCCTCCAGTTTTTAAAAAAATTCTATCATGCTACTTCAGAATTTTCTGGACAATATTATCCAACTACTCCTATCATGTTATATTATATAGCTGGAATATCTGAATTATTAAGATTATATAAGCAATACAAAGAATATAAAATGGCTGTAGAGGCTATGATTGAAAAATTTTAAAAATATTTTTTCCCAATTCCCCAACTTTTTACATTGCTTCTGTGTTGCATCCTGCATTTAAACTAAGTTAACTGAACGACTTGTTGGGAAAATATATGCAAATTTAGATATTACACCTGTTGAAATTGCGACTAATATCTACTCTAGTGTAGAACATGCTTGTGCTAAAGTTTATACAGATACCGTGGCTGTTTTCTCAAAGTATAGAGCTTGGCCAGAGACTGCTACACCAACTGCACCAATACTGTCAACGGGTGAAAGTTCTTCTTCTCAAATAGGCAAAACGCATGCGGGGATGAGCACTTTTGGAGGACTTGATCAAAAGTTGCTTTCAGAACAAAACGAGTACGGGGAGGATACAACGAGTTCCAAGTCTACTTAATCAAATATCCAAAGAAACTTACAAGTTTTGGAACTCACGATTTATTGGATTATTGGAAGAGTCAAGAAGCGTAATTTTCCATACTTGTAAAAATAGCCCGCGATATATTAACAATTCAAACTTCATCAGTTGCGTCGGAGAGCGCTTTCAGCCAAGGAAGATTTCAAATTGGAGATCACAGACATTCGTTGAGAGAAGAGGCAATGGAGACAGGAGTTCTATTTAGGGATTGGATCAGAGCAGAGCGAAGAAACTTTGGAATACCAGAACTTTCGCAGAAAAAAGACAGAGCGTATCTGGATCAAATTTTGAGCGACGGAACAAGTGAAGAAGGGAGTCAAACAGCCAATGAAGTGCAAGGTGAAGAAGAACAAGACGAAGACGATGAACGGGAACAACAACAACCAGTTCCTAAGGAAAAGCCTACGGCTATCTTAAAAAAATTAGCCAGTATGTTTAAAAGAATGTAATTTTCTACATTAGAATACATATTAATAAAATTGCTCCAAATCTTGGAATTCCATAACAAGTTCACAACTCTTATCTTCTTATTTTTTATTTTTTAAATTTATACCTTGCGCAAAAATACTATAATTAATTTCTAGTTTCTAATTTATTCAAATTTCAAGGTTTGAAACTAATTCAAAGTTTGAAAGAATATTATTATAAGTTTTTTAATTCTAAGTTTTAACTTTGAAACATACTAAACATTTCAAATATATATACAAAGTTAGTAATATTTTGTTGTTATATTTTCAAAAACTTAAAATTATCTATCACTACAAAGTTTATGTCTTCTTATTTTTTATATTTTAAATTTTATTCCTTGCGCAAAAATACTACAATTAATTACTAGTTTCTAATTGATTCAAATTTCAAGGTTTGGATCTAATTATAAACTTTGAAACTAATTCAAAGTTTGAAAGAATATTATTATAAATTTTTTAATTCTAAGTTTTAACTTTGAAACATACTAAATATTTATTTACAAAGTTAAATGAAAGACAAATTAAAAAAAAATAGAAAACTGGCCGGACCGGACCGAAAAAATCGGTCTACCAGTAGCCGATGCCGGTCACGGTCCGGCTGCATCATTTCCAACCGGCGGACCAAACCGGAAAAGACCGGTTTGGTCCGGTTTTAGCGCATCTCCAGTACCGGACCGGAACCGAAACCGGAAAAAATTTCCGGTCCGGACCACTGGCCAGCCATAGATTTCACTCTATTTATTTAATTGGATTTATGATTTTAAAGATAATGAAATGAGTAACTAAGTTGGTTAACTACCGTTGACTTGTCTAACGATGGTATTAAGCGCCATCACGACATATAGTGGATTTTGGATCGTGACACCAAAAGCAAAGCTTTGATGCAGGATCAGTATTGATAAATAAATCAAAAGCAATTGAATTGGTTTGTAGTGTTCTTTGGTATCCATTTGTTTTTTTGTCTGTGTGTGAAACAGCATATGCAAGAGGCAAATGAGGACTTGAATGTGAGGGAAAAGGAGCGTCCACTCCTTGATATATACATTTTGAAACACAGTCAACTCTACCCATTTTGGTATTGTAAAATGTATATATTAAGCAATGTTCAATAAATGTATTCAGGACAATTCTACACACTAGCTATAGTCAAGTGGAATAAAAAATTCAATATATACATTCATAATCAGACATTTATTAGTGTAGAAAAAGATTGTGCCTTGGTAAAGAACAAATTATTTTTTCGATCTAATCATTAATTGTCACGACCAAAAACTTAGCTCGTCATGATGGCTCCTAACATGATACTAGGCAAGCCGACACCTCAAAATATTTCCAATACTTTTAAATAAAAAATGAACTAAAACGGATTTAAATAATTAAAGTTCCTATAAACTAGATAGAAGATCAAAACTCAATATGGAAGTTCCCAAAACCAGGGTGTCACTGAGTACATGAGCGTCTATACAACACATATCTGAAATATTGTCTATGAAAAACCGAAACTAAATACATAAAGCTGAAAGATATGGAAGGAGAGTCAAGGCCTGCGAACGCCGGGCAGCTACCTCGAAATCTTCGAATGACTAAGCTGCTCAGATAATCAGCACCCACCGCGCTGGAAACACCTGGATCTGCACACAAAGTGCAGGGCGTAGCGTGAGTACAACCAACTCAGTAAGTAACAAAACTAACTAATTCAGCTGAAAGTAGTGGCGAGCTTCACGGTACAGTTCAATTACAAAATTACAGTACAGGAAAGCAGGCATGCTTTCAAGTTCGATAATTAAAGCCAAAAATAATAAAATCATGTCAAGTTCAATTGAAACAAGATATGGCACATCTCAGTAACTACATGACAGTTACATATACCAACTAATGTACAAACAGTAATGAAATCATGTGCATACTATCAGAGTATCAGTCGCTCAATCCTCTCATTCACTTCGACCTTACAGTCACTCATTCCTCACAATCACTCCATCCTCACAACCACTCATTCTTCCCAGTCGCTCGGCACTCGCACTCGCACTCAGTAGGTACCTGTGCGCACTATGGATGTGCAGGCTCCAAAGGGGCAATTCTAGCCCAAGCGCTATAATAAGTCAATCTTGGCATAAATCAATAAACATATTGTGGCGTACAGCCCGATCCCATAAATACTTCATAATCAGGCATCGGCCTCACTCAGTCATCAATCTCTCCAATCTCTCAGGCTCTCAAGAATCATGATAATCAACCTAAACAATAAGGATATAACGTATCAATAAAGGACAACAAACTGAGATATATATATATACAAGTAAAAGTTGTGACCGAGTACAAAATGGCAATTTAGCAAATAATTCAGCATGTAACACGACTTCTGTGGGTCTCAACAACACCAACAATTAGCCTAAGCATGATTTTTAACATAGATGGCAACTCAAACTTCTCTAACATATGGTGAAAATACAGGTAACAACAAGATTATTCAACTATACAGTTTCATGGAATTGACCAAGTCAAAATTCCTATGATGCACGCCCACACGCCCATCACCTAACATGTGCGTCACCTCAACACCAATCACATTACACGTAATTTGGGGTTGCATACCCTCAGAACCAAATTTAAAAGTGTTACTTACCTCAAACCATGCAAATCCCTACTCCAATAAGCCCTTGCCTCGCGAATCGGTCTCTGATGCCTCGAATCTAGCCACAAAAAATTCTATACAATCAATACGAGCTAAAGGAATCAATTCCATAAAAAATACTAAGTTCTTAGTCAAAAGTCAAACATCAACTCAAAAGATGGCCCCTTGGCCCGCGTCTCGGAATCCAATAAAAGTCACAAAATCCAGAATCTCATTCAACCACGAGTTTAACCATACCAAATTTACCAAAATCTGACACCAAATCGTCACTCAAATCCCCAAATTAAACTCTGCAAATCCCTAGCTGCAAACTCTCAAATTCCACCTCAAAAACACACAAACTAGGTGGGAATTCAATGGGAAACGTAATTATTGAATAAAAATAACCACAATTGACTTACCTCAAGAATCCCTTCGAAGTCCCTCTCAAAAATCGCCTTAATCTGAGCTTGCAAAATCAAAAAATGATAGAACCCTCGGAACGCAACGTTTATATTCTGCCCAGGCTTTCTCGCACCCGCGACAACTCTCCCGCTTCTACGGTAATTCACTAGGGACAGACCTTCGCACCTACGAAACATTCTCCACTTCTGTGCACACACAGGTGCGACTTACTTCCGCTCCTGCGTTTCCCCCTCGCTTTTGCGCTCAACCTCACCGCATCTGCACCACGCAGGTGCGGTCAAACCTTCGCACCTGCGACCATGGCACTCCCTTCTCCTGACCGCATGTGCGCTTCCCAACTTGCACCTCCAATCAAAGCTCCGCAGGTGCGATTGCACCAAAAGACTCCCAGCTTCAGCAACCTGTTAACTCCAAACCTTGATCCGTTAACCACCCGAACTCCACCGGAGGCCCCCGGGACCTCGACCAAATAAACCAATAAGTCTAAAAACACGATATGAACTTAATCGAGCCTTCAAATCATATCAAACAACGCTAAAACCACGAATCACACATCGATTCAAGCCTAATGAACTTTTGAATTTCTAACTTCTACATTCGATGTCGAAACCTATCAAATCATGTCCGATTGATCTCAAATTTTGCACACAAATCACAAACAACACAACGGACCTACTCCAACTCCCGAAACCCCAATCCGAGCCTGGTAACTATAAAGTCAACTCTCGGTCAAACTTCTAAATTTTCGTCATTTCAAGCCTAATTCCACTACGAACCTCCAAATCACATTCTGGACACACTCCTAAGTCGAAAATCACCCTACGGAGCTAACGGAACCATCAAACTCCATTCCCGAGCCATTTACATACAAGCCATCATCTGGTCAACCATTTCAATTTAAGCTTCCAACCTTGAGACTAAGCGTCTCAACTCATTCTGAAACCTCTCCGGACCCGAACCAACTACCCGGCAAGTCACATAACAACAATTAAGCAGGGAATGAGCAGTAAATGGAGAACGGGGCTACAACTCTCAAAACGACCGGCCGGATCGTTACATTAATCCAATAATTTGAACCGGTAAAAGATAAAATTAAATTATTAATTTAAAAGAAAATCAATTGTCTGAGAAACTTTTTAGTTAATATTCAAAACAGTTTTGAAGAGCAGGAAATAAAAATAAATAACAAAATCATGCTATAATATTATTTGTGGAGTTCAAGACTTCCCAAGTCTTCCTTTGACTTTTCTAAAGTCAAAAATACAGATAGATAGAAGAGTACCCTTGCTGTGGAGTAAACTCCAAGGTCAAGGATGTTGAAATTGTATACACAGATTTAGATATACCTTTCTTTTTTTTTATAGTTGTTGATCCTTTTTTTTTTTTTTTTTGCGCATCTAAATGCAGGAAGAGAGTCTACTAGGAATAAAATTCTTAAAGATACAAGATTCGATTTTCATTGGACCTCTTCATTTCATAATTTTCTGTAATCTGAATAAAACTTGTCACTCCAATTTCAAAAAAGAGTTGATAAAATGCAAGTGTGGTTACAAGTGTTAAAAAACTAATAAGGCTAGTGACTGTACTTTCTCAAAAGGGATTACTGATTATCAGAGTGGCAAAAGAATAATGTGGTATATTCTTTAAATTCTATGTCATGACATAACTGTATAGTCCTTTCAAAATGTATTTATTAAGTTCTGTTCAGTATTTTGATTCTGAACTTAATTAGCTTAATCTAACTTGATATACATACATGCTAATAATTTGAGTTAGTGGCTTTCCTAAAACACAACCACAAAGCTGTATCCTAGATTTGCCGTTCAACAAAATCATGGTTTATGTTAATAAACTGGTTATGTTTCCATCATTGAGAAATTTGATGCTCAAATATAAACCTTCAAACTAGATCTCAAGACTGAAGGTGGAGTATAAGTTGAGGAAGTTTGAAGGCAAAAAACTATGCACAAACACATTACTTTAGGTATTACCACATCGCTTTTGTCTTCGCCTGAATGCAGCATCTATGCAACCTCCGTCAGAAATCTGCGAACTCCAAAAAGTCAACAAAGTAAAAGGTTTTCATCAATTTCTTGCTTGAGCACAAGATCAGAGAGAGAGAGAGAGAGAGAGAGAGAGAGTAATAAGTAGCCATTAATGACTAAAAGCTACCTCTAACTTCATTCCTTCATGGAAGCAGTTAGCTTACTTGTAATAAATGAAGAATATTATAAGTAACAACATAATGGAGGAACAACGACTTCTGAAAAAAAGATGTAATAAAAGCAAACGCAGATAACATGGTACAGAAATCTAACACATAGCTATAACATTAAAAGCAAAACAACTGTCAAGTAAAAATACAGTTTACTTTAACTCTTGACAATGAGTAGAATACAAATTCAGTCATCAGGCCCTTGCAAAAATACAGTTTAGCCTTCAACCTTGCAAAGCAGAGTGCTGATGAAAGATGGAACCAATTATTGATTCCATATAATCACTTGAAGTAGGCATTCCTCCATGAATTGATGAAGAAAATAGAGCCTAACACTCCCCAAAACGCAACAATAAAACCCAACGCCATCAATATATAGAACTCTTTAGATGGAATGTCACGACCCAAAATCCCCACCTGGTCGTGATGGCGCCTCTCGTGAAGACAAGGCCAGCCGATTCCACTAAACTTTGCTCAATCAGTTAGATAACAGGAAAATAATATAAATATGGTTTGATAATAGCTAATTGCGGAAAATTTAGCAAACCATCCCGACTACATCCCTCCGATCGGGGTGTCACAAAGTCATGAGCAACTAATGAATTCCTATTAATAATATATCTATTACAACATCTTTAGCACAAATGTTTGAAGAAAGTGAAAGCGACAAAATAAAGAAGATACGGGGCTGCGAACGCCAACAGCTACCTCGTAGTCTCCGAATCACCGCCCTGACGATGCTAATAGTCAATACCTCGGGGTGGAACCGATAGCGCCTGAATCTACACACATGGTGCAGGGAGTAATGTGAGTACTTCCAACTCAGTGAGTAATAAACGTAAATAATGTCTGAAGATAAGGAGACACATAATGCACAATAAAACGTCATTAAAATGGTAACCAAGTGTAAAATCAGGTAGAAAATCCTTTCCACGGTTAAAACATGTACATCTTTCCAGTAAATAATAGGAAGAAACAGAAATCATTTTTAAAACCGCCCCTCGAAGTCAACATCATTCAAATACACGCCCCTCGGGCTTAATATCATTTAACACAGTAAAACCTTTTCAAAAATACGGTTACCAGTTGTCATTGTTACCAACTGTAACCTACAGTTGTCATTGTTACCAACTGTACTATATCCGTTACCGGTTGTCATTGTTACCAACCGTAACCTACAGTTGTCATTGTTACCAACTGTATTATCTACCCATCTCCGGTTATCAGTTGTCATTGTTACCAACTATAACCGATAGTTGTCATTGTTACCAACTGTTTTATCATTCGTTACCGGTTGTCATTGTTACCAACCGTAACCTACAATTGTCATTGTTACCAATTGTAGTTTCATGATGGGTACCCTGCGCTCACTGTGGGTGGTTCAGACTTCCGGAAGGGGCTTTCGCTGCCCAAGCGCTATATCATATCTCGTGGCGGCGTGCCACCCGATCCCATATACATCATATCTATGGCAGCGTGCCACCCGATCCCTTTAAAAATCATTTGAAAACATCATTTAAGTTTTCAAAACCAAGTTCAAACAATGATTTTCAAATCATGAACAAACATCCCCGAAGGATTTATATAATCGGCGTGAAGCCCAAGTACGATTTCAATAAACAGTCATAAATTACCCCTGAAGGGTTCATAAATCCGGCATGAAGCCCAAACATGGCTAGAAGCCCAAATCATTATATTATCAAATCAGTTTCAATCAAGTAAGTAGTAAAAGAATCAACTGGGATGGAGTCACAATCCCCAACAATAAACGACCCCACGCTCATCACCGAGCGTGTGCTTTACTTCAAAATAGCACTACGATGTGCAATCCGGGGTTTCAAACCCTCAGAGCATCATTTAATACCATTACTCACCTCGAAATCGGCTAAATCCTTAGCCCGCGACGCCCTTGCCCTTTGAATTTGCCTCCTCGTGCGTCGAATCTATTCAAATTCATAATTATTACGTTACATTAGGCTATGGGAACAAAACCCAAACGGAAATAATCGAGTTACTAAGAAATTTCCAATTTTAGCAAAACCCGGGCCCGGGCCCACTTCCCGAAACTCAGAAATTATTATCTAAACGTGTTCCTTATCTCTTCGCGAGTTTACCCATATAAGATTTGTCGGATTTCGACTTCGAATCGACCTAAACCCCAATTTTTCATTTTTAGAAATTGAGAAGAACCCTAGGTTCTTCTTTCACAATCCATGGATTCATGAGAGGATTGAGCATAGAAATCATAATCTAAGAGAGATTTAGGGCACAAAATACTTACCCGTTGTTTTCCTTGAAGTTCCCTCTCTATCTGTTTCCAACTTCACTTTAATCTTCTTCTTAAAAGCTCCCAAACGTTTCTAAGGTGTTGAAATCCCTTTTTCTTGTAAGATTTATCACGAAATCTACTTTGCAAGTGTGTTTGGGGGCTGATTTATAAGGATTCTTGTGTTTGGAAGATGTTTTCTCTTGTAGGTGCGTGTTTTGGATCTTAAAAGAGTAAAATAGATCATAGGTCCTATTTAAAATGGGTAAAAAGTCGGGCAAATGTACTGGAGAAGGCCAATTCGCGACCCCTTAGCTGATCTCCTTTCTTTCTTTTACAAAGATTACTCTAACTTTTTTATACGAAGTCCGATTTGGACGATTCTTTTTGCTACGGCTCCGTAATTTCAAGACGGAGCTAATTCTTCAAACGAAATTGAATTTGGAGGTCTTTTACTAATTCTAATACCCATTACACCAGAAATGAAATGTTTGTCGCTTCATGAAGCGACGAACTAAGTCCCGTTAACGATCCGAAATTCATCCGAGACCCCCGGGACTTTATCCGAACATACACACATATTCTATAACCTCATTCAAACTTGTTCCAATCTTTGGAACACTAAGATGAACATCGATTTATTAAATTTGTATTGAAACCAATTCTATGAACTTCAAGGATCCTCAATTCGATCCTTCGATCCGAACCCGACCAAACGATGTCCGAACGGTCTGAAAATTTGCACGCAAGTCCAAAATCACATAAGGAACCTACAGCAACTTTCGGAATTTCATTCCGACTTCCGGATCAAAATTCGACCTATCGACCGGAAACTCGAACTTCCTCGATTCAAATTTAGTGTTATTCGAGGTCTATCAAATATGTTCCGGTCACTCGTCTAAGTCATATATTCTCTCCCGAAGCTAGTCGAGTCGTCGGAATTGAAATCCGAACCCTCTAACTCATAAGTCAATCCACAGTTGACTTTTGTGACTTAGACTTTCATAAATGAGACCATGTGTCTCATTTCTTTTCAATTCACTTCGAGTACATTTTACTCGACTTGAAATGAATTCGGGGCAATAAAGTGAGTCATCACATGAACATTCTCAAGGGGGGCTCGGGTGCCGGTTCATTAGAGGCTGCACCTGGAGCGGACTTCTCGAGGATGACCACATTAAGGGTGGTCTCCTCGGCCTCAATGGTCGGCCGCGAAGAAGAAGGAGCACCTTTTTGGGGAACGGATTTGGAGGTTTTGGCCATTGTTACCTGGAAATGTTTGAAAATGGTAAGGGAAAGGTTGAAGGTTGAAAGCTCAGATATGTTGGCTTGAGTAAGAAATGAATAAAAATCTTGCAACGTACTGAGGAATCTTGAGTAACGGGGGTAAAAATGCTAGAGTATAAAAAAGGGTACTGAATTTCTAAAGGTACGAGGGTAGAGGTTCGGAAGTAAAGTAAAATATTAACAAATAGGGGACATTTATAGGGGCCTCGCGACGCTTCGCGTCCAGGAACAACCAACTGACGGCTGGCACACATTTGAAGTCATAATGACATGACTGACGAGACGTTTCGGGTTTCTTGTCGCTTCTGTCACGCGTATTGAGGAAGGAATCGGAGAGCTCATGTCATTTCTCGTCAAACTTACTCTTCGAGAAACGAGGGGACTATCTATATACGGGTAAAACCGGACTCATGGTGCACCCCAGCTTCCAATAGGGTAAACAAAGCTCGAGATATGATGACGAGGCACCAGAATCGAGGCAAGGGTCTCACCGAGTTAGAGTTCGGGGGCGTTGACGCCTGCCCTCGAGAATATCGGGGTGGTAATCCGGGATCGATCCACATCCCAAAAGTCTTCGAGAGCATTGTCAGGCAACCAAGACGACCAACAGAAGGCCGTAATATCTGCGATCAACCGGATATCACGGCATGGATCTCGGCAAGTATCTATGGAGAACCGGCAATCAGTAAAACAGAAGATTTTTTTACCTTTTACAGAATTGTACCTAGAGTAGGATTTCCCTACTATATAAAGGGGCATCTAACTATTCATTAGACATATTGTAACACACATTCCACAGCAATATACTACTATTTTCACTGTCATTAAAAGCTCTTTTCTTGTTCATCTGTACTGGCCATTGTGAGCCCGGATCGAGGGTGAATATTTCACTAAGGCTGGAATCATCCTCCTCACCTGGTTTGAATTTACTATATCTTTATTTGTTAAATCTAACTCAATTCATTTTGTATCAAATTAATCCGGGTATCCTTAAAATTACTTATAAATTTAATTGTTATCCGTTTTTTATGATAAACAAAATACACATTGGATTCATCAATTTTCAGAAAATGAAGTATATGCACTCGAAGTTAAATCTCAATCAAGATCAATACATGCTTATAATAGCTTGAACATATATAATATGTCACTATATTGTTAAATTAAAAGGATTACGACGAACTTAATTCTGTTAGTTTTTAAACGACATGGTGTCATCTACTTTAATTGAAGATGAAAGCAATAGTGTAGCCATATATATTGAAGGGTGGTCAATCGAATATCGTTCATTAAAAAATTATAATATGTATATATAAATATTTATATTGTGTATATAAATTAAAAAATATTTTTATATACGTATATTAAATTAAAAAATTTCTGTCTTCTGTCACTTGATGAAATTAGTACTCACTAGTAACGACGTTGAACATAGAAAACGAATGAATGGATCGCTATGGAAAATGTAGTACAACTTTGTATAGATACTGGAAACTCTGGGAGTCGGTCGTTCTTGATAACCAATAAGGTACTTCTTGAATGTTTTGCTTTGTGGCTGAGGTTACGTGTTTTGATATACTTTACAGGGAATATAAATATGAAAATGTGCATATCTAGTACTAGAAGCTGAGAATTACCTTATAATAGATTGGAACAAATAAACAAGTCTTTGATTTACTATGATGTGTAATTAATAAACTATGTGAATAATATATCCTAATAATTACACAACCTATAACTAGTAATTATTCGACGGTAACAAAAAACATACTAGCGCTCGACTTCATTTTATCTATTAGCTATGATAGGTTGCATTCTTTTCCCTTTTTTTTCTTAGACATATCGAATCCACTTTCTATGTGTTTTTTTTTGGGGGGAGGGGTAGACGGAACTCAACCAATCATCACCTCATCATTAATAGAAAAAGCTAGCCAAAAGGTAAATGTATGACGTTGCATTCAAATGGGAGTTCATTCATTCCTAAGTGAGAAAACTTCTAAAATTCATTGTCTTGAACCATACTGAACTTTTTTGACGTGAATTTATCGTTTATTAGAAAGTTTTTTTATGGTAGGAAGGTTATAGGTCAAAACTCGTACAGATACAGTATTAAATGTTTATATAGTGATTATCATGTTATATTTCTTAACGAAAGCAAAACAATATCCATGCCTAGAAAATCAATGCATTGTGTTACACACGGTGTGAATGGAAATATGGGGAAAAAGAGTATGTTAAATGAATTTTTTTCGACGTAGTCATTTAAAAATATACTTGTCTCTTCTAGGGAAAATGAAACTCCTCATGTATTTAATTTTCAAGAAATGTTTCACTTCTTACTTTGCATTTGGTGTCTTTGCCATTTCTTCCAAGTTAATAGGCATTCCCCCTGAATCCCATATTTCCTTTTGACTTTCCAAATTCTTACATGCATTCCCATTCGCTTATTTTCACCTATAAAATTATACTAATCACAAGTTCTTCTTCATCATTTCTCATCATTCTTGAATACAATCTTAAACCCTTGTCACGAAATTGGTCAACACTAAATCTCGCTCTCTTTTTCCTACCATACTCTTTTTAGCTTTCTTTCATCTTTCTTTGATTTTTTGCCGAAAAATAATACGCACTCGTGATGAAAATGGTTCCACTCTTAATTTCATCCACCGCGATTCTCCTTTTTTACCTTTCTACAATCCATCAAATACTCCATCAAAGTTCCTTCGAAACGCGTTCCATCGCTCATTTTCACGGACATCTTTCTTCAAGAAAAATTCCTTTGCTAGTGCTAATGACACAATCCAATCAGATATTTTTCCAATCCCAAGAGAATATCTCATGAAAATCTCTATTGGAACTCCATCAGTTGAAATTGTAGCCATAGCTGAAAAGCTCTACTTATAAAACTGTAGGGTGTAAAGCTGCAGCATGTGCATCACTAGGGACTTCTTCTTGTGTGAGAGGAAATATTTGTGAATATCAAATGAGTTATGGTGACCAATCACAATCTATTGGTGACCTTGCTTTTGAGAAATTCACATTTCCTTCTACTTTTGGAAATAATGTTTCCCTTCCTAATGTTGTCTTTGGTTGCGGTTATGACAATAGTGGCACGTTCAATAACTATACTTCCTCGGTGATGGTGAAGTTTCAATTATCAACCAATTGGATAAAGAAATCAACGGGAAATTCTCGTATTGTTTAATCCAAATTCCATTACAATCATCAATTTCTAATACCACCAGTCACATAAACTTTGGTAGTAGCGCCATTGTCTCCTGCCCTAAAGTCGTTTTAACTCGATCCCTTGATAAAAAAAAACCGCCTACATTTTACTATCTAAATCTGGAAAGTATTAGCGTGGAGATAAGATAGCGGATTTCAAATCTCCCAAAATCGAGTCTTCTACTGCTGGTGATGATGGTCAAGGAAACATTATAACTGATTCTGGCACGACATTAACATTGCTGCCAAGCGAATTTTACTCGAGTTTGGGTCAACGTTAGTGGATTCGATCAATGCTACTAAGAAAGACGATCCTTCGCGCAGTTTTGGTCTCTGTTACGAGTCTGAGAATGGTACTATCGATGCTCCCAAGATTGTCGCGCATTTTACAGATGCAGATTTAGAGTTGTCGATTTCGAGCACGTTTGCAGAAGTGGAGGAATGTTTGGTTTGTCTTACAATAGTGCCAGCAGAGGAAGTTGCTATTTTTGGAAACTTGGCGCAGGCGAATTTCCTAATTGGATATGATCTTGTTGCCAACAAAATCTCCTTCTTGCCTCCAGATTGCACTAGCTACTAAGGATTTAGCTATAGTTGAAAAGTTTATGTAATGAATTTGGCTTGGCTACTAGTGTTATTTTTTTCCTCCTTCGTTTGATGTTATTAACAGTAATTAGAATGTTCTTGATCAATTCGTGATGACTTACATTTACTTCATTCTAATGCTTACCAATTGAGATGGAATTATTTTATGTGTTTAAGTAGTTCTTCTTAGTCCTGATGCTTTGTTTTGTTTTTCCTTATTGTTTATGCTTCTGAAAACTTAAAACAGTTTTAATTAGACTTCAAAGAGAAGGACTTGAAATGGTTACATTTGTTTGGCCAATTTCAGTAAGGGGAATATAGTTAATAAATTCTGCAATTCATAATTATGGTGGACCAAAGATTTTAGTCACCATTACATCAGGTTTCCCTACTCAATGGCCTTGTCCTAAAGGACGAGGTCATTCTAGAACCGTCAACTTGCTTAGTTAGCTGAATTATTCCATCTATTTTGTTTTATGTGTCTTAGTAACTAGGCGTGATGTTTAAAATAGTAAGATGTTGTAGTGATTATTATATAGGTGTCTGTATTAAAATATATATATCTTACCAAAAATATTAAACATTCAACTGCATATGTATGGTAGTTAATGAAATTTTATCATTAAGACAGTATGAGATACCATGTATAAGAATAGACCCCTACCTGTGCATGATTCAAATTTTGTACTCGTTGTCGCAACCTACTATCTTTATTTTAGTTGGATTGAATGATTAACTCAAACCTCTAATCACTTCTCTTCTAATATGTATGAAGTAAAGCTTTCTATGTTAAAAGAAAAGTAAGCTTTATGTGATAAAATCTACTAAGTTCAGTCGTGTTATATAAAAAGATATAGAAACATGAACTCAAGCAAATTTACACTACAAAAGAGAAATCTGAATTAAGAAAGGAATTCATGATTCGGGCACAAACCTAATATTTGGATAGGCAAATAATCATAGAATATCCTTTTAGCCTTGTTAAGTGCGGCACTGGTTTTTGAGCAATGGCAAGTTTAAAGTACATTTTGTAGAAAATAAATTTGTGTCGAGAAAATAAAATCAAGACCGAAAAATATTGCAACAATCGTAGTAATTTATTTTAAATGTTTGAGTGTTACAATCTCTATGGTTCCTCTAATTTTACTTTTTCAATATAAATTCAAGGGCCTTTAAGCCTGATCTTGATTTGTTCTTCATTTTTGAGCTTGAACTTGATTTTTTGAACTTGGACTTGATTACTTGAAGCTTAAAACTTGTGGAGAAATTTACAGCTTTTGATCCATGAGCTCTTTCTTGCTTCTTGTTATCACTTCTGGTTGTCTTTTCTGGGTTATAAGGACCCCTATTTATAGTTGTGGGAGGGAAGAGTTATGATTTGATTGGCCAGAACATGTTACTTGCACAAGTGGGGCGGTTTCATTGGCCCTTTAATGAGATTTGGCATGCCTTGTCATTTTGACACATGGCATGATCCTATTGGCTCTTCCGTTTGACTTGACGTGCCACGTCATTTGACACGTGACACCAAATTGAGCCTCTAGGAAGATGACATCTTGGGCCTAATAAATTGGGCTCGTTATTTGTAGCCCAATTAAATGGGCTAGCTCAATGGATTAAGACTTATTTATTTAACCCATATAAAATAGACATATAGAATTGATCTAATTATATTAGCCCATAATATTTGTTTGGACCAAAATATATTTAATTTAAAGTATAGTCCTAATTATTTCATTGAATTTACATCCAATAAATTTTATATGCCTACAAATGCCTCCTACTTCAAAAATTGTCAGGATATATAATTTGTCCATTGAAGACAAGGCTTAAAGTGTCAACTTATATAACGAATCACATGGCATATATATATGTTGGCTTGAACTGTAGGCACTTGAATTTAATAATTGCCATGATTAACTTTGAATTTATACAAAGCCTTAGTTTTCACGTGGCATTCTGTTAGCCTTAAAGTTACTAGCCATTAACTTCTTTATTAGGAATCTATTTTACTATCAAATTCCAATGGTCAAATTTAATGTCCAGCATCAATTCTTAATTGGTTTAGACTTTCAAATTAACTACGCCCCAATTCGTCGACGACATTATGCATCTCCATTTCTCATTAGGAAACTAATTCCCTCCTTATTGTAATGATTAGATAACTTCACGTGTGCATTTCAACTCCAAATAGCAATTTGAGTTGCCTTTGGATTCCTAGCCGAATCCCATCCCGAATGCAAAATACGTAATCCCACATCGGTAATTCACCTTCAAGATCTGCCTTATGACTTCTATAAATACAATACTCTTTCTTCTATTAATTTCACTTTCAGCGTTTGCAAACCACTTTGAGTCTACTTTTGACAACTTGAAAGCATTGACGCGAAGGTAATTTCTTCTTCTTTTCTCGTGCTTACAAGAAGGATATGTTCTTGCTTAACGAGATGATTCATACATGAAGCAGGCGATTTTTCAGTGTGAAAGGTTTTGTATTCATCCCCGCCCGAATATCGGAGAGATTACTCTCAAGATGGCCTGAATATTGGAGAGAATACTCTCAAGGTGGCCCGACTATCAGAGAGACTACTCTCAATATGGCTCGAATATTAGAGAGATTACTCTTAATGTGGCTCGACTATCGGAGAGAGTACTCTCAATGTGGCTCGACTATCTACTCTCAAAATGACCCGATTATCGGACAGATTACTCTCAAGGTGGCCCGATAATCGAAGAGATTACTCTCAATGTGGCCCCACTATTGGAGAGATTACTCTCAATGTGGCTCGACTATCGGAGAGATTACTCTCAAAACGACCCGACTATCAGAGAGATTACTCTTGAGTTGTGAAGGGATGGATACTCATCCCTGCCCAAAAAACCGGAGGCCATTTCAGGACGCAAAGGTTCATATGGCATATCGAAGTACAAGTCCATGACAACAAATAGATGGACAAATCCTAAAACATCATATGGGAGGACAAATCCAAGGGACTTAAGGTGCAAAGGGGCTTACATGTCCACCTTAAGATTGGAAAGTTATAGTTCCTTTTAAGGACAAACCCACGAAGAGGCCAACTTAAGGTGCAAAGGGACTTAAATATCCACCTTAAGATTAGAAAATTAGAAAGTTTCAACTCGAACAATTGGTGAATTTGGAAGATTTGGCGGACTTCGCAGACTTTAACTTGAAGAGTGGTAGACTTTTAAACTTCAACTTGAAAAATTAGAAAGCTTGAAGACTTCAACTTAAAGATTTGGAGGACTTTAATAATTCAATTTGAAGACCGAAGGACTTGAAGACTTTAACTTGGAGACTTGGAAGGCTTAAATATTTCAACTTGAAGAGCGGCGAACTTGAACATTTCAACTTGAAGACCGATGGACTTGAAGACTTCAACTTGGAGACTTGGAGGATTTAAATGTTTCAACTTGAAGAGCGGCGAACTTGAAGACCCTAGGACTTAAATATTTGGTGAACATGAAGACATAGTGAATCTCCGGGCTTCAATACAAATACTTAGTAGCCTTCTAAAAGACTAAAATCATTCCATTGAAGATACCAATTTACCACAGAGGCTTACCCCCTTTAAATCAAATGGGATCCAAAGTTTAACAGAAGAATGGTATCTCAGCTCGATTTTCAAGTGCTAATTGAATGGATTACATTCCATTGTACTTCATCTGGAAAATGATTGGGGGATTATATATCTTTTGAACTTATGCGGCTGAACTCAGAATGAAACTCTAAGCTGCCTACGTACCTCGGTGAAGAGGATCAAGTCATACCGTAGTTCAGAATGCGTGATTGTTTTTTATGTCCTAACTATTTCCTAAGTCACATCTTTCAAGGTTTTCAACCTAGCAGACCTTTTTTTTTTTGGACCATACACAGTTTAGACTCATGTGGGCCAGGTGTGTAGGAACATGCAGTTAAAGCTCATGCGTCAAGGAGCGTTGCAACTTCAAGGATAATACTTCTTCAAAAACTTGCCATTGATAGGGCTGATTCTCATGCCTTCTACATCAACCAGCTTGTAAGCCCCAGTTGAGTAAGCTTCTTGTACGGCATACGACCCATTCCATTTTGAAGTGAACTTCCCTACAGGTTTATGGGAAGTAATAATAGGTTTTCGTACGGCAATGACTTGATCTCCTACTTGAAAGGATCTCGGGCGAACTCTTTTATCGAAGGCGCGAGATAATCGAGCTTGATAACATTCAAGACTCTGTTGAGCTTCCAACCTCTTCTCATCAAGAGCCTCTAACTCTGCTAATCGAAGTTGAGCATTTTCTTTATCAACGATCCCTTCTTGAATAGCTAATAGTAATGAAGGTATTTGACACTCGAGTGGCAAGACGACTTCGACTTCATAAACGAGTGCGTAAGGGGTCGCTTGTGTTGGCGTGCGGCGAGTTGTCCTATATGACCACAGAGCTTCTTCCATACAATTATGCCAATCTCGTCTGGATTTGGAGACAACTTTCTTTAATAGGTTGCATAGAGTCTTGTTGAATGCCTCGACTAGACCATTGGCGGCAGCATTGTACATAGAAGAGTTACGTTGCTTGAAGCTAAAGAGATCACAAATCTTGTTCATCAACCTATTGTCAAGTGGCTTGCCATTATCTGTTATTATGTAACGAGGAATGCCAAAGCCATAGATTACTTTTACTCGGATGAAACTTGCATCATTTTCCTTCTTTACTTCCTTAAGAGCCACAACTTCAGCCTATTTTGAGAAGTAGTCAGTTGCAGTCAAGATGTAAAGGTTCCCACCAGAGGACTTTGCAAGTGGTCCAACAACATCCAATACCCAAGCATTAAACGGCCAGGATGCAACAGTCAGGTACAACACTTCAGGAGGCTGATGAATAAAATTATCATGGAATTGGCAAGCTTTGCATCTTCGAGCGTAGTCCAAGCAATCTGTTACCATCGTTGGCTAATAATAACCCATCCTTTTTATATGAAAGTGGAGCTTTGGTCCAGACTAGTGTGACCCACATACCCTAGAATGTGCTTCTTGCAAAGCTTGGAGTGCTTCATCTTCCCCTAAGCATTGCAAGAGTACTCCCTCGTATGACCTTCTGTATGGAGTATCTTTGTAGTAAAGGAAGCGAGGTGCACGACAACAGATTTTAGTCCTTCTCCTCGGATTTTTTGGAAGTATCCCATAGCTTAAGTAGTCGATGATGGGCTATCTCCATTCTTCCTTCTCAGCTTCAGAAACGGCCACAAGATGCTCGAGTTCATTTTCTTCACTTTCACCATCATTTGGCGGTGGTACTACCCATTTTTGGCAGATAGTAACTTGCGCTTGATTAGGCAGGGTTAGTGATGAAGCTAGGACAGCTAAAACATCAGCCTTCTTGTTTTCTTTCCTAGGCACATGTTGAATAATCACATCACCAATCCATCCAATCAATTTCTTAGCATAATTATGATAAGGGCATAGTTCAGGTTTCTTGACCTTGTAACTACCTAAAAGCTGATTGACCACTAACTGGGAGTCACCAAAGATTTGCAATTGCAACTGCTTCATATCAACAGCCATTTCAAGCCCAAGTATTAATGTTTAATACTCAGAAACATTGTTGGAACAAAGTTGTGTCAACGTAAAAGAGTATGACAGAATTTCGCCTTGAGAGGTGACAAGTACTACACCAGCACCAGCTCCTCTGCGACGCGCAACACCATCAAGTACATCTTCCATGGAGGTTGAACTTCAACGACCATTGCGACCTCATCAGGTAGTTCGTCAGTTAGCTCCCAGTCATCAGGTATCAGATGATTTGCCAAGAAGTCTGCCAATGCTTGTCCTTTTATAACCGTTTAAGAGATGTACAAAATCTCGAATTGTTGAAATTGGAGGTACCATTAGTCGATCACTAAGAACAGGTTTTGACATCACGAGCTTGATGGGATTTGTGTTAGAAACAAGGCGAACAACATGAGCTTGAAAGTAGTGCTTCAGCTTTTGAATTGAGAATACTAGCGCCAAACACAAATTTTCATTTGGCGAATAATTCAGCTCGTTTGGTGTCATCATCCTGCTCAAGTAGTAAAGAGAGTTTTCTTTCCCGTCACTATTCTCTTTGGCCAACAGTGCTCCAAAAGACCTTTCTTGTGCTGAAATATATAGTATCAACGGCTTTCCAGGTGTAGGGGCTATCAAAACCGAAGGCTTCATCAAGTAAGTTTTGATGCTTCCAAAGGCATTGCTACTTACCACTTAAAAGGAATGCCTTTCTTCATGAGGCAACTGAATGGTTGGCACCCTCCAGCTAGGTTTGAGATGAATCTCCTAAGGTATGCTAACTTTCCTTGCAGACTTTTCAATTCATGAATATCGCGAGGCTCAGGCATCTTCAAAACGACATCCACTTTGGCTTGATCAATTTTTATCCCTCGATGTCGGACAATGAAACCAAGGAACTTTCTAGAAGTAACTCCAAAGGCACATTTCAAAGGATTCATCCTAAGTTGGTACCTCCGGAGCAACTCAAACACCATTCTCAAGTCTTTCAAGTGGCCGCTCTTCTCTCTTGATTTTACCACCAAGTCGTCAACATAACATTAGACATTCTTGTGGAAAAGATCATCAAAAATATTCTGCATAGCTCTTTGGTAAGTAGCACTAGCATTCTTCAAGCCAAAAGGCATTACCTTGTAGCAATAAATACCCTTGGGGATACAGAATGCAGTAAGCTCTTCATCTTTTGGCGCCATTCGAATTTGGTTATAGCCCGATGAACCATCCATAAATGACATTGCCTCGTACCCAGTAGTAGAATCGATCATCAGCTCTAGATTAGGAAGCGGGAATTCATCTTTGGGACATGCATTGTTGAGATCTCTGAAGTCAACATACACCCGAATATGGCCATTCTTCTTCCTTACAGGGATAATACTTGAGATCCATGTTGGGTATTTAGCTTCGCGAATAAAGCCAACTTCAATGAGTTTGTTAACTTCACTTTCGATTAAGGGAACCAAGTCCAGCCTAAAGCGCCTGTGGGCTTGCTTAACAGGAAGAGCGCCATTCTTGACTGCAAGGTGATGAACTGCTACTTTAGGGCCCAAGCCAGGAATCTCTTTGTAACTCCAAGCAAAGACATCCTTGAACTCCTTGAGTAACTCTTTTTTTTTTTGGCAAATTATAAGTTTTTATTCATAATAAAAGCAAACCGCAAAGGAAAAGTACAAGTAAGGGAGGCAAAAGCTCGAGTAGTGTCGCTCATATGCAAGCAAACACATACCGAGCTATACCTTACCTTACAAATCTTATTGAGGCAAATAAAAGGCCTCACCTATTAGCACGCATGTAAAAAGAAAGAACTGGAAAGAACCAAATACTTAATGATCATCATAGAGTTTATAATACACTCTATGATGATATTACATATGATTATGCTTATAAAAGATATAATAGAAAGTAGTACAAATTAGAGTATTGTCCCTCCTTTTCTATTCTTGTAATCTCTTCAATTTGGAAATCTTTATCTTCCTCCTCCCACCTCATTAGAATATATTCAAAAATCATGATTTCTTCTTCGAACGGGTGGACATCTTGGACGCGGTTGAGGCAACCTGTTTTTGCTTAGTAACTCTCATTGGGAGTCGCCTAACGTTTACCTCCTCATTCTCTTTGCCATCCCAACTGTTATTCCTTGAATGAGATTGCGGACATTGTCCATTGTGCTCAGGTGAAAGACCATCTGTTGTAGCATCCTTACCACGGCGTCGTTGTAACATTTCCTCTTCTTCTTTGTAAACAACTGGTATCTGAAGGGGAGTCGAAAATACCA
Source organism: Nicotiana obtusifolia (assembly GCA_002018475.1). NCBI lineage: Eukaryota > Viridiplantae > Streptophyta > Magnoliopsida > Solanales > Solanaceae > Nicotiana > Nicotiana obtusifolia. Next base: position 38,416 of record MCJB01027281.1, read on the forward strand.
TTTGACTGGTTGTGCGAGGCTGCTCTAACTGTTGACAATACAATTCATCTTCCTCCTTGTCGACATAAATCCCAGCACGTAAGCTGAGCTCTAACTGTTGACGAGCTAACTTATGTGCAAGCATTGACAATGGTTCGTGCCTCTTCTTGGCAGTGTGCTTTTTTGCAGAAACTTTAAGTTCAGCATTATCCCCAGATTTTGTATTTGTTACTGCCTTTGAGTGCACTAGATTGCTTGGGATCAGTTGATGCTGCTGCTGCAGTTGCTGCTCTCCAGTTTCAGTAGTCACTGGACTGCTTATGCATTGTTGTTGCTGCGTGACAGATTGTGTATCCAGTGAAATCACTGCCATCGAGTGTATTGGACTTTCCATGGTAAGTTGCTGCTGCTGCTGACCTTCGCGGGGACTGCTTTCGTTCTTATGCTGGTCAGCTTTGGTAAGTGAGGTTGCAATGCTGGTGCAAGTTTGCTGCTGCAGTTGCTCAGATTGTGCTAGAAAGTCTGGTCGATGCTGCTGCTGCTGCTGCTGCTCCTGCTGTTGTACAACCATTGGACTGCTTCTTCGTGTCTGCTTTTTCTGCTGTCCAATTTTCGTAGGTGCTAAGGCATTTGGAATCACTGCCTGCTGCTGCCCAGCCGGGGGTATCACTGTCTGCTTTGTCGAAACTGCTGGATATTTCCTGGGAGCTTGAGTGATTTTTTGGTTAAGCTGACTGTTGTGGTTTGGTGATAGTGGAGATGATGCTACTGATCGTAGTTCTTCCTTGTCACTCTCAATGGACTCCCCATCATATTCATTCCTCCAGTCCTCTTCTTCGTCGTCAACTTGATCAGCCCAAGATTTTGTAACCAAATCAAGCTGCCCAAACTGTTCATCAAAAGAAAGCTCCGACTGTGAAGGTATTTCCAAGACAGGGGTGTTTTTTGAAGAAATGCTTGCATCGTGTTGCTGCTGTTGCTGGTCTGCTGCTGTAGATGTTACTGTGCACAAGATTAATGGACTGCCTGTTTTACCTTGCTGCTGCTGCTGCTGTCTAGCTTCAGTACTCACTGAACCCGTGATAACTGGACTGCTGGCGCTAAGTTTGTGCTGCTGCTGCTGCACAACAACTGAACTGCTAGTTCCAATTTATTCTTGCTGTTGCTCAGCAGTAGTCAAATGCTGCTGCGTATCATTCATATTTAGGTTGGTTTGAACAGCCAAGTCATCACTGCCCAGACATTCTCTGCTGAAGCATGGGAAACCAGAATCAGCAACAGCAGCATTAGCATGCACCAGTGGATCCCTATCATGTGCACTGCCAAAAACCACAGCAGTAGCATCCATAGTTCCTGCACATTGTACTCCAGCAGTAGCTAACATACTGTCCCTCATAACAGCAGTAGCAGCACTGTCTACAACAATTTACATCAGCTGCTGCTTGCTACTGTTGTGATCGTTTTTTGCTATCTCCATCACACTCTGAGCAGCTAGTTTATCATTCAACAAGTTTCTAGCATCACCTTTAAGCTGCTCGACTGTGTTCCCAGTACCTGTTGGCCTTTTGCGTGGACTGCTTCGATCCCATCTTGTCCAGATTTTTCTTTCAAAAGTCGACATGAACTTTGATCATGCCCTTGATGTTTGCAATGTATACAATACCTTAGCGGATTATCATAGACAATCTCTTGACAATACACAACAAATTTTCCAGTAGATTTATTGACGACCCGCAAATTAACTTTGTTTGGATGCTTACCTATCAAATCCATTAAAACCTTCACCCTAGCAGTGCTAGGTCGTGTCCTCTCTTGTGTTTCCTTATCTACAGCAAGAGCTTTACCCACAGCAGAGGCAATATACATTAACGATCGCTTTGCGAAGAAATTTGGAGCCAAACCTGGCAGCGATATCCAGAATGCAGCCATGGTCGTTTCCTCCTTCGGATCAAATCCTATCGTCCATGGAAAGGTTCTAAAAAAGAATTCTTCACCTTTGGCTTTGATATATCCAGTCGACCTTGATTAGAACTTAACAAAATCAGCATATAAATCAAAGCGAACCAGTAAGTGACGAAAATCAAGTTACTTGATGTTACAGTAACCGTAAACATCAAACTGTGTCGCAAACAACCTTCGGGTCTCTTGCAAATCTGGTTTTCCATAGGAAAATTTCATAACCATTGCTTGATGCAATCCTTCCTCTGTTGTGAACTCGTTTACTTCTTCCATGGTGAATTCTATCGTTGGTTCACCATGTACTAAAGTAACAGGGACTAGCTCAACCTTTGCCGATGTTGCGGCAGCTTGTTGCAGATTAAGTTGCGCAGAATACGACTGCTTTGGATAGCCTGTTTCCGTATGTTTTTGAGTTGGCTCACCCACTTTGCTAGGAGCAGCCATTGGAATTGAGGAAAGTATCTTAGTATGCTTCCCAGCAGCAGCAGTAAGCAGAATGCTGGGTTCCTGAGCTTCTGAAGGATATGGTTGGGATTGGTCACAGTCGTTGTGAGTAACTTTTGGAGGAGCTACTATATCAGCATCTTTACTAACATTTGTTAGAGCATAGAGGGTATCTTGTGCAGGCATTTGAATCACCTGAAGCATTGGACTACCATTGTCAATCCTCTGCATTTCTATGGGGAGAGGGAAAGTTCAACTATCAACTTTTGGATGTAATTTTTGTAATTTTGATTGACAACTAGTTTCCTTATTAACTTGAGATAATTGAGGAGTAGCATGTTCGCTCAATTGAGCTGCATAACTGTCCTGAGCATTTCGTCGAACATCTGGTATGCGCGACGCTGCTGAATTACCTTTTTGCAATGTTGTGGAGATTGGCTCAACGAAAATTGGATTTGAAGGGTTGGAAACCATCTACTGATCAACAGGAATCGATTGGCATTGGTCTGGGGCAAATTGGTTTAACATAGCATCATTTATCGCTACAGTAGTGTCGCTGCTCTTTTGCAAATTTGTAACAACTGGGTTGTTGTTTTGAAGTGTGGTTTGTTGGGGATGGTGCGCAGTGAGAAGGCGCAACTTTTGGGGGTGGTCCGGTGGCTTTTTTCCGACGAAAGTCGCGGCGTCGTGCATTCTCGCACAACCGTGGCACTGTTCATCCGAATCGCCATTTCAGAGAGAGCATATTTGACTTTTTTCCATTCCCCTCCTCCCAGTATGACCTTGAGTAACTCGATATAAGTGCTTTCTTCATTAATTGCTAGTAAAGCACTTAGGTATGTGGGCCTTGGTTCTTCATCTGTGCCAAGGTTAACTTCTCGTAAGGCATCAATCGTTGCCTTCACCCCTTCTTCAAGTTCCGGAGGAGCATCTTTCGCATCTTCATCTTCTTGAGGGTCCCCATCATTGAAAGATATATGATAACATGGTGAAACATCCTCCAATTTCTCGTCATCCTCCATTAGAGATGAAACACTATGCTCACCTTGTGCAGTGGCATGATGTGAAGAACCCACACTTTCTTCGTCTTCATCACGTTCTTTAGTGTAGACCACATTGTATGGCTTCACCTTTAGTACCTCATCACACGAAACCATGACTTTTTTTGTAGCCTCATTCTAGAAGGAACCAAACTTTGAAAATCCTTAGAGATCTTCTGAATTTTGGGCGAAGATGGTGTTCTTGTATTTTGATAATTTATCCGAAACTTATTCTCTTTCTTAAATGCACCCAATCTCTCAAACACAGAAGTCCTCGCAGTTGATTTTCCAAGTCGATCAAAGGCAGAAGGCTTGTTCGAAGCGGCATATTCATCTTCTATGGTGATATAATCGCTGCTCGCCCTTCTTATGGAGATGCGCACTGGTGACAGTTGTTTGTATCCTAAACCTTCATGTGGTTGCCTCATCACACTTCTGATGGGAGCTTCCCTAACTTTGACGGCTCGTTGCGATTGTATCCAGCTTTTGCAAATAGCCTATACGCGTTAGGATCAAAACTTTATCTGTTCGCTGTGTAGGGAGTGCCACATTCTGCAAACGATTTTGGGCCACAAACCCTGCAAGTGGCTTTGAGGACAACTTAATTGCCTCAATTCGTTTTACCGGAAGAGTTAACTCCTTCAGCATGTTAGGTTGGAGATTAGATGATTCACCTTCATCTTTCTTCCTTTTAGGGACATATTGGAGCGCAAGAGTTACTTTCTTGCCGGAGACGCAATATCCCCTCTATAAGATTTATTCGAGTTAAGTTGCACCTATTCAGTAACAGCTTTGGCTCTACCAGCAGACACCTCAGCTTTTTTAGTTGTGGGCTCATCATTTTTTCTTTTCATGACATCACTATCTTTTAGCTCGGTTCTTCAAGTAGAACTTTGCATCGGCGAAGTGTGACTCAGCCCCAGTGAATGGCGCATCATTAGCAACTATCTTCTTCTCGACTTCACCCTTGTAGTATTTTAAACATTGATGGTAGGTAGATGGAACTACTTTATTCTCATGTATCCAAGGCCTTCCAAGCAAGACATTGTATGAAGTATTTGCATCGATCACATGAAGCCATGCACTTGATTGCATATCTTCAATGGTGATTCCCATCCTGATAGCACCTATGGCTCTTTGCTCCCCTTGGTTGAATCCTTGAATCATCACACGACTTTCCGAGAGTTCGTTCATTGGAATACCAAGTTCTTTTACAATGCGGATTGGCAAGATATTCACTGAGGATCCTCTATCAACAAAAATTCGATTTACCCTTTCATCGCCCATATAGCCAACCAGGTACAACGAGCGGTTATGAGGAGTGTCACCTAGTAGAAGATTGCCATTAGTAAAAGTAACTTTTTCCTCACAAACAATAACTTCTTGAGGAATGGACTCAATGAGCTTTTCCGAAGATGGTGTCGATAGTAGGTCATCATTTTTTTCTTCCCCTTTGTCACATGGAAACAAGAGGCATCAATACCCTCATGGGAATTCTTCGTGCGGAACCAACTTAGTAAGAATTCCTCCAAGGTCACTGGATGTCGTGGCTTTTGAGGATGGTGCACCTCCACTTTTGCTTTCTTCAAATGCTTAACTGGATTCCATCTCCTTGGTCTTTTCACCATCATTTTCCTTGTTGGTTGTTCTATTGATTCTTTTTGTGGGCTCCTTTTGTGGCACCTACGGCGAGTCACCAATGTCCAACCTTCATCATCGTCATGGTGTCTACTTCAACTTTGTTGTTCTCTAGTAATTTTTCATCTTTACTTTCTTTAAAACCACATAATTCATCCGGATTGAATGAGCCAAAGGTGATAGAGACGTAGTTTGCACTTGCTTTCTCATCTTCAAGCACGATCTTCTTTTCACGAGCCAAGTCCATAACTTTGTCCTTGAAGCCAAAACACTTCTCTAGAGGGTGGCTCACAAGTCGATGGTATTTGCAGTGATTTGGGTCATTCATCTTACCAGCTTCATTTGGCCGCTTCATTTCTGGAAGCTCAATGAGATTTAACTCGAGGAGTTCTTCAAAAATTGCTGGCACATCAGAATCCAGAAATGGGTGCTCCTTCTCTTGCATTTCTTTTAGAGTCAACTTCCCACTTGGTTTATCTTGAAAAGAAGTGGATTTCGTACTCTTCTTCTTGCTCACCTTCGTTTTGAACTTCATAGGTAATGTGTTGACATTCATAACTTCTTTATTTTCAGACCTGGGTACAAACTTGCTCCATTTCTTGACTTCTTGCTTATCGTTCCTTTTGCGAGGCTCATAGATAGGCAGCCTTTCGTTTCCAGCGGAGGCCATGCTTAACTCCATGTCATGGGCACGAGTCGCAAGTTCTTCAAATGTGCTAGGTTTGATACCTTGCAAGATATAGCAGAGTCCCTTGGATGCACATCTCAATGCCAGAAGCTTCACTAAGCCTGTCTTTGCAGTTGAGGCTTGTATTTCTCCAACAATTGATAAAGTCGATAACTGGTTCACCCTTCCGTTGACGAGTTTGTAAGTTCCACCATGCTCCCGCCTCGAGGTCTGTATACCAATCAAAAGCATTTCCTTTTAGCGAGCGGACAAACTTCTTGACGAGGTAATCTCCATAAGTCCCAGCGTTGTTGCATGTTTCAATGAAGTGTGCCACGTGTTGCTTTGGATTACCTTTACCATCAAAATGTTGAAACTTTGGAGGTTGATAGTCAGCAGACATCTTCAACATATTGATTCCTGCAATATACGGCTTTGCATATGTAAGAGAAGACTTGGTAGCAACTTCGTACTTGTTTTTAATAGTTCCTTCAATGAACTCCTTCAGTTGATCGATTGGAATCATCCCTTCAGATGAGACAGGGATAACCTTAGCGGATGCAACTTATCTTGGGGGAGAATTACTCTATGGAACCTCTGGGAGCTTGCCAGGTGCATGGGTGGATTCTTCTTCCATCAAGATTCCCACCTTATCTGTTAACTTGTCAATTCTAGCATCTTGATTTTGCATGCAATTGGTCAAGCCAGCGATTGCTTCTGTCAAGTTTGCCAACTGCTCCTCTACAGATGAAATGTTTGTCACCATGGCTTGCATGATTGTTGTGGATGATAGAGAGTAGCATGGATTGTCACACAAATTGATCCTCAATTGGCTCACGCTACGTGGTGTAAGTGGGGAGGATCCATAACTTGAAGCATCATCATCTTCCTTCCCAGCAGAATACTTAGATCGGAGAGGTCAATCAGAGGAAGAGTTTTCTTGATCTTTTTAGCAATATCGCTTCCTCCTTCGGGTGCATTTTTGGAAGATCGTGCTCCTTTTGAGGATGAAGATTCGAAAATAGGGGTTGATGTGGACGACACTTGGGGTGCTTGTTGTCCTAACGAGCTTGCTTTGCTCCTCGTAACTGATCCAAAGCTTCCAAAAGTAACATTGAGGATGCTTCCCACATAAGCATAGAACCAAGAATTAGCAGCCTTGGTGGAAGTTGAACTGGAGTTGATTTTCTTTGAAGCCATTTTAATGTTCTTGAACTTTGTTGATTGAAAAGTTGAGATGAGAGGTAGAGATTGTCCAACTGGGCGTGCCAGATTTTGTAGACAATAAATTTGCGTCGAGAAAATAAAATCAAGACCGAAAAATATTGCAACACTCGTAGTATTTTATTTCAAATATTTGAGTGTTACAATCTTTATGGTTCCTCTGATTTTACTTTTCCAATATAAATTCAAGGGCCTTTGAGCTTGATCTTGATTTGTTCTTCATTCTTGAGCTTGAACTTGATTGCTTGAACTTGGACTTGATTGCTTGAAGCTTAAAACTTGTGGAGGAATTTGCAGCATTTGATCCACGTAGCTCTTTCTTGCTTCTTGTTATCACTTTTGGTTGTCATTTCTGGGTTATGAAGACCCCTATTTATAGCTGTGGGAGGAAAGAGTTATGATACGAATAAATTCTTTCCGACCAATCAAATTGAAGTGTGACAAGGCTGCATTTGATTGGCCAGAAAATGTCACTTGCACATGTGGCGCGGTTTCATTGGCCTTTTAATGTGACTTGGCATGCCTTGTCATTTTGACACGTGGCATGATCCTATTGGCTCTTTCGTTTGACTTGGCGTGCCACGTCATTTGACACGTGGCACCAAATTGGGCCTCTAGGAAGATGACATCTTGGGCCTAATGAATTGGGCTCATTACTTGTAGCCCAATTAAATGGGCTAGCCCAATGGATTAAGACTTATTTATTTAACCCATATAAATTGGATATATAGAATTGATCCTATTATATTAGCCCATAATATATGGACCAAAATGTATTTAATTCAAAGTATAGTCCAAATTATTTCATTGAATATAAATCCAATAAATTTTGTATGCCTGCACATCTATTTTATTCGATGAAAAAAATATTTTATATGAAAAATAAAATGTGTGATTAAAATAATATAGCTATTTTTTGTAATATTCATACCCGGAGTCCACCCCAATCTTCCAAAATCTTATAACCAAAGTGCTGACCTACACAAAGACAACATAACATTAATAACCATTTAGAAAAGAACTAAATAAAAGATTAAATAGACAAAACCAAAAGAATAAAACAAAAAAAACCACCTTCAGGTAGTATCTAATACATAAGAAACTAAACACAATCAACATAAAAATTAAAGCAAGAAGGAAATCAAAAATTGCAAATCAATTCTTTTTTCTAAGTCGATCTCCAAAGAGAGAAGCACTCCCTCCCATATCTTATTTTTTCCTATTAAAGATAAAAACTGTAAAATAACATAAAACAGTAATTCCTTAATATACCTCAATTTCTCCAAAAGAAACAAAAATATTTTCAATTTTGTACTCCAACATTCCAAGAATGCGTGCTGCTTGACGTGGTTGCAAGAACGTCCATGGGTCTATCTGCATTATAGCTAGAAAAGGCCAACACCAAAATACTAATAATTAATAGATCAAAGGTAGTCGAAACAATGCCTGATTACCAGCGATGATGCAATCGTCTCTATATCTATATAAATCTGCAAATATAAGAAGGTTGAAAAAAATATTAACTTTCGTGCTATATAATTTGATGGAATAATTGAGAATATAAAGTATTTCCAAAGATGGACCATAAGATATCTAGCATTTGCAGAACCAATTTGGGATCTGTTGTTCAAACAAGATAGAACATAATTTTATGAACCAAGAGTGTTTCCTATTAGGGTTCTCATATAGTAAATTTTTATTAAAATCTCACTATAATCCCACTAATTGAATTTTACCGAGACTTTCTGTTCTGGATGAATATATCCCCTCTCCTTTAACGTACTAATTCCCCATTTATCTGAGGCCATACCTTCTTTATAATAATTTTAGAGAAATTATAAATTCTCTTTGTATTTGCTGGATAAAAATGCTGAATTTCAGCTGAACTAGTAGATGGAAGAATTAACTCGTAATTCATTCTGTATTTGTATGCCGTAGTAGCATATGATGTTGCATCAAAATACCTGGTCATGATTTGCCAGGGTTATCCTTCCATTTTAGGTCGGATTGTTCCAAGAGAATTGTTAACTCTTTTCTTTCTTTCTGGTTATAAACCTCAATGTTATCATGTGTATCATCTGCCAAAGTTGAAGAATATGATGGAGGATTGTTGTCCATGTCTTGTTTGTATTTTATAAAATCCAAAAATTCTTTGTACATCGGGTGGTCTGTATTAAAACCAAATGTTCCTGTTATATTGGCAGCTATTAGCTGCTGATTTTCCTATCTGGGCTAGGATATTTCCTCTATCATAGGAAGGTTTCTGATCCTTCCTCGTACCCTCCCTCGGGAGGCCCTAAAAGCTGGTTTCATCTCCTGTTATTACAAAATAGAGAGATTATTAACTCAAGAATTCTCTATTAGGAAAATCAGGGAGACTATTATCAGACCATTTTTTATAAATTATTTCAAAATCAAATGGTGCTAACATCGCTTGCCATCTTGCAAACATCTGTTTTGACATATCATGCTTGCAATCTTTATTAAAGATAAACTTTGCTGCTTGACAATTAGTTCTTATTAAAAACTTCTAATTATATAAATCAGTCTGGAATTTCAATACACATTTTACTATAGCAAGGATTTTCTTAGCCATAGTAGCATAATTTATTTGGGAATTATTCCATTTTCCCGAATAGAATTGAACAAGATATTCTTGTTTATCAGTTGTAGAACATTGTTTTAATATTCCACCATATCCTATATATGAGGCATCAGTTTCAACACCCTTTGCCCAACTCGGATTAGCAAGTGTAAGACATGAAAGATTATTAACTTTCTGTTTAATTCGTTTGACTGATTTACTATGATCATCAGTCCATGCTTTTGGATTCTTCTTTAATCTTTCATAAAGAATTGAAGTATTGTCAGCAAGATCCTTTATAAAAGGAGAAATATAATTAAGGCTTCCTAAAAACCTTTGAACCTGAGTCTTATCAGTTATAACATCAGGGAATTTGGATGCAAATTCAATGCTTCTCCGGATTGGAACTATTCTTCCATTTTTAATAATATGACCTAAAAATCTTACATTGGTCTGAAAAAGAGCCATTTTTGGTTTAGAAATGACTAAGCCATTTTAAACTATAATTTTTTTGAAAAGATCCAAATGCTTAAAATATATTTCAATATTTTTTGAAAATACAAAAATATCATCTATATAAACAATTATAGAATTTGTATAGGGTATGAAAATGTCATTCATTATTTTCTAAAATTTAGAAGGGGCATTTTTTAAACTAAATGACATGACATGACATTCATACTGACCCATTGGGACATTAAAATTAGTTTTAATTTTATCGGACTCAGATATTTGAATCTGCCAATAACCAGATTTTAAATCAAAATTTGAAAATATTATGGCATCATGTAATCTATCAAGTAAATTCTTTTTATTAGGAATCAGATATCTAATCCATTTTAAAACTTTATATAGGGGCTTATAATTGATAACTAATCTTGGAACTCCTCGTTTCTGCTCAACATGTTTATTAACATAAAAGGCAGTACATGACCATTTAGACTTTGAAGGTCTTATTACCTTTTTGCAGCAAATAATCTATTTTTTTTTTTTTGCATAATTCCAAATATTCTGAATTCATTTGGCAAGGTCTAGCCTTTGTCGGAATATTATCTTCCGAAAAGTCTTCTTCATAGGGAAGACTAACCGTATGATTTTTCCTACTCCATAATTAGTTTGGATGGTCACCACATATTTGCAATGAAAACTGATTTTTCAAAAGATCAATTTTTACTATATGTTTTGGGTTTTGTAAATCTTTTGTAATAGTAAGACTGCAAATTTCATTTTTCAAAAAACTAAATTGTCTATTTTTTGCAGTGATATTTTCAGACATTTCATTTAAAAATCTTAGAAATGGTTGAGTTATAAAGTCAAAACTAATTTTTTTATTATTAAAAGTTGCCGTAAAACCTTGGGCATACCATCTAGTAAATGGAATTATATGATGGAAAAATGGGACTCCTAATATGATATGTCATGGTAAATGTCTTTTACCAAAACAAATGTCTCAGGTATGAAAACCTTATTTTAGCAAATATAAGCTTTTGGTAATTTATAAGAAATACTCATTATATCTCCGCTAGCATATATTTAATCTGTGAGTAGTCTTATGAAAATATCTTGAAGGTATTATTCATTCTTTTATACAATTTAAATCTGCACCACTATCAAATAGAGCAGTAAACTCTTTTTTGAAATTATAATCTATTAAAAGAATTAAAAGTTTTTGAGTAGTAAATAGCTGGAGTTTTTGTAAAAACTCATTATCCGACATGTTGACTGCTCCTAAGAAATTACTTTTTGCCGCATCCTTAGAGGTACCAGAATTAGTATTATCAAAACTCTCTTAAGTAATATCAGTACTGAATTCATGACTTATAGGAACATTGGATCTTTCTAATTTAAAAATTCTCTTATCTAAGGCTATGTTTGAAGCCTTTAACTCTGAGATTTTCCCTTTGAGATTATTAATCTCATTCCTTAGGTCTTGAATAGTAGTTGGCCTATCAATGGCTTGGGATTTCTCTCTTAAAATCCTCTTAACATCGGACATAATATATGGTCCCTTTTGTGAAGGAATTTCTTCAATCTCTGGACTTGTAGGTATTTTGTTCATCTTATCAATAATCTGGGACCTCAATTCTGGATCTTTAATAATCCTTAGAAATTCTAATAAATTGTCATTAGTCAGGACATTAACTTCTAAGTCCTTAAATTGAGAATAAATATTATAAAACTCATCATCTGTGTTGTTATTGCAACACTGATTTTGCTTGCAGGGTCCACATTCATCACCCGAGGAAATATACTCTTCCTCTTGTAGAACCCTTAAATCTTCATTAGTTGATGAATCTCCTCCATAACTACTCTCTTGATCAGAATTATTTGGAGAAAACTTTAGAAAAATCTTATATAAAGAGTCCTTAATGTTATCATATATATCAAGGTTCTTAATCTTATCTTTGACTTTGCAATCTCTAGCATAATGACCTATGCTACCACATTTATAGCAAGCATTAGGCTTCTTAGATTTTATAAAATCTTTCCTACGCTTATAAGCACTCCTCTTTTTCTTCCACTCAGATCTTTTATCAAAAGATTCTCTATTTTTTTATGTCTATAAAAAAATTTCTTATGTCTATGAGACACATTTTTATTCTTAGGGATATCTATGGCGAACTGTTCACAGAATTCCCTAGCTGTTGTCTTTCATTAAGACGATGCTTCTTGATTCCTGATTTAGCTTAATCGCATTGCATAAAGCTAAACCTTTCTGTGTACATACACTAATAAGTTTCCCATAGGAATAACTATCATAATCTATACTCATTGTTGTTCCACGAAGAGCTTTTCTAACCCTTTCAGCAAAGAGTGTTGGGAGTCCACTAATAAATTTAGACTTCCAGTGAGTATATTACACTCTAGTAATTCCATGACTCTAGAAAGAAAAACATCTTTATACTACCTAAAAGATGTTAGAGTCTTAAATCTAAGGTTTTGGAGCATGATCGTTAAGGTCTTACTATTGCTGACCATCTTCCTGAGAAGTGTTCTATAATATTAAGAACTAAAGAATATACAAAGTATTGAACATTTTGTCCATTTTCTACTTTTCTGGCGCTCATTATTTCTGCGCTTTGTTCATTTTTTAAATAATTATCTCACCAGCCTTTCAATTGGCCAGTAAAACATGCTACTATCATGTCAGCAATAGTTTTCTTGGAATTCTTATTAACCTTGCAGATATTGATGTACATAAGCATTCTATGTACCTAAGTATAAATCTGGCGGTCAGTAAAACCATCTATGTTCCATTCATAGATTTTTGTACCGTTATAACTTTGTGAGTAACGACTAAGATCAGGTTCCTCTAAGAGTACATTTTGAGGAGTTGGCCTAGGATAATAGAACATCCTTTGGACCTGTCACGACCCAAAACCCACTATAGGCCGTGATGGCGCCTAACGCCGCCGTTAGGCAAGCCAACGATGATTGATCAATTTAGTTACTCATTTATTACTTTTGAAATCATAAATTTTCATAAGGAAGAAAATTTACACTTTTAAGTCCACAGGAACGTACAAAAACTGTAGTTTATAAGAGAAATGAAAGGCAATGATAATACACATAATTGTAAGCATCAACTAGTATATCCCAAAATCCGGTGTCACAAATGCATGAGCATTTACTAGGGAGTACAACAATAATAATAAAACATATGTCAGGAATGTAAATAAGACAGAATAAAGTAAATGGTGCGATGAAGATGCGTAGCTTGGAATGCAGCTCACTATAAAGTCTCCTCAGCAGCTGCGCCTACGCGCCAAGATGACCACCAAATGAACCTGTCGGATCCTGCACATTTAGTGCAGAAGTGCAGCATGAGTACGTAAATCAACGCGTACCCAGTAAGTATCTAGCCTAACCCCGGAGAAGTAGTGATGAGGGGTAGATATCGACACTTACTAGTGGTCTACTAACTCAATATGGTAAATTATAAAAAAATAAGAAGCACAATATTAGTAGTGAGGTAAATCTGTAACTAACACAATCTCCAAAAATTTCTTTAAACGATATTAATTTCTCATCTCGTATTCTATCTCAAAAGCTCAGAAAATACCTAGTGCCAATATAAAATAAATAAGAAATACAATATAAAATGCAAGGCATCAGTGGAAGAAAAAATCTCGTGAATATTCGGACTACTTGCGATATAATGCACGATTACGCCGAAGTAGTACGACCAGATTTCAGAAAGAATAGCGATCGGCCCGATCCCATCTAACGTGTACACTGCCGAGGGTCGAACGGCACGAACCATAGATGTATCTATTATACTGCCGAGGCGAACGGCCGGCTCCCATGAGAGTGTGGTACATAATCCTGCCGAGGCGTTCGGCCCGCTCCACAAGAAAGGAAAGAAATTATCGAATTACGAGATACGAGCTTACGGTACAGTATATGAACACAAGGTGAGTATAACCTTTACCGTTTCTCAAATAACTTGTCAACAACTCAAGGTGATAAAGCTCGGCCTAATATATATGTATATATTTCTAAATCAAGTTCAATTATAATTTCAATTAATTAAGCCAGCATAATGAATTCAAATTTATCAAACATTACATGTTAAAGTCCTAAGTCTACCCGGACCTAAACATGCTTTAGCTACGTTTGGACTCTCGTCACCTCGTGCTTACGTAGCACCCACTACTAATAGCACATAACAATTACATCACCTAGGGGGTAGTTTCCCCCCTCACAAGGTTAGACAGGAGACTTACCTCGCTCCGAAGTTCTATAACCGGCTCCAACACCTCTCTAACACCTCAACTCAAAGCCAAACGTCCCGAAACTAGTCAAACAACGTGCAAATCAATCAAAATATACTCCAAGGCTTATAATTAATCAATTTATAACAATTTCTAACCCCGCTCGAAAAGTCAATAAAGTTAACCCTCGGGTCCACGTGCCTGGAAATCACCTCAAACAGAGCTTTAGAACTCAAGATATGCCCAAATTACTAAAATTTTCGGTTTAAAACACTGTCCAGATGATTTTTCTCCATCGCCTTCGCAGGAGACCTTCGCGTTCGCGAAGAAAATTTTTTCGCGTTGACTGGTCAACCCAAAAATCCCTCTTCGCGTTCACAAAGAACAAAACTTCGCACCAGAAACCAGCAATTTTGTTCGACACGGAAATGAGCATAACTCTCTCGTACGACATCAAAATTCGACGATTCTTATTGCAATGACTCCATATTTATGATACGGATCTAATGTTTCAATCCAATCACAAAGAAAAAGTCGCTTGTTCAATATAGCGCCCTTTATGCCCAAAGAAACGACGCCGGAACATCAAATAAGAGCGCGACACAACCCAAGCACCTCTGAAACACACTCGAGGCCCCCGGGACCCCGTCCAATTACACAAACCAATCCCAAAATATAACACGAACCTGCTCGAGGCCTCAATTACATAAAACAACATCAAAACTATGAATTGACGATCGAAACCTTTCTTTAAACTTCCAAACATTCAAACTTCAACGAACGCGTCCGGTTCATTCTTAAACATTCCGGAATGACACCAATTTTTACGCACAGGTCACAAATCACGATGCGAACCTATTCCAAGGCTCGGAACCTCAAGCAGACATCGATAACAACAAAGTCCACTTCAAATCAAACTTAAGAAATTCTAAAACCTTCAAAATGCTAACTTTCCATATTGTGCGCCGAAATGCTTCCGGACCACCTGATTCTCAACCTGAACATACGCCCAAGTCCAAAATCATCATACGAACCTCTTGGAACCTTCAAATCCCGTTTCTGAGATTGTTTACTCAAAAGTCAAACCTTAGTCCATTCTTCCAACTTAAAGTTTCGCAATTAGAATTTTCCTTCGAAATCAACTCTGAACTTCCCAAATCCAGTTCCAACCACACGTACAAGTCGTAATACATGAAGTGAAGCTACTCAAGGCCTCAAACCGCTGAACAACGCACTAGAGCTCAAAAGAATCGGTCGAGTCATTACATTCTCCCCACTTAAACATACGTCCGTCCTCGAACATGCCAAAAATTATTTTGGAGTTTTCCAAAATCATTGTTTAACACCTCGTGCACCTACCCGTGCCACCACAACCCAGTTGAGCATATTAGCTCGAGCCAGACTGGAGATCATCCCTTTTATTTAGTCAATAAGCCTTAGAACCAAATTCCAACCTCCGAATCTCTCTACAAGACATGATTCTAACATTCGAACACTATATCAATCACTACACACTGTACCAAAACATGATCATGTACCTATGCTGAAATCACACCATGCACCAGATAAGTCGGTTGCCCATAATAACATATTCCAACCACAATAGCTAGAATTTCACGAATTTGATGCCCGCAATGCACCTCATAACGCATATGAGCCCTGTACTAACTCTCGCAATACTGCCACGACAGAAGAGATGTGTAGAAACTCATAACCACCTGTCGAATCAACAAATCATGGAGTCTCTTCTCCTGACAAGGACCATTACCTCATTCTGAACTGAATAACGATATTTTCTCTTTAATATACCTTATATAAATCCGATTGCACTGATTTCAGGTCCAATAATCTCATCTTACCTAATACAAGATGCTCAGGCAATAAGCCAGCTCGAACACTGACCAAGATCTCATAACATGCCATCAATGCGCCGACAAGCCACAACTTGAATATGACGCATGAGGAGGAACAAACTCTGGAAAAGAACTACCCAGCCTGCGTATCGAATAAAATGGTCGAAAGATGCTATGAACCCTTCTCAGAGAATGACTAACAAAATACACAAGAATAGATATAGGGAACCGTACTCAACATCTCACTGTTGCGGCGTGCAACTTGATCCACACATGATACCGTTGCGGTGTACAACCCGATACAAACAACATACCTATGACGGCGTGCAACCTGATCCACTCATAACAATAAATAAGGAAATACTCATCAAGCTATAATGCTTACACCCGAAATACCTGAATATCGACCACAAGCACGCCAAGTGCAAAAATACAACCCTGGGGAGACGGATAGCGCCATATGCTACAAAACCCAAGCATGACTATGGTGCAATAAATGGCCTGCATCTCCAGAGCCAGCCTACTCATATAATACCACAAGCTACACGGGACTACAATATTTGTGCGAATAATCAAGCTGTCTCGTAACCCACATGGCACAATAGAGTATTACATGGAATAGCTAAAGTTGGGAATAACATCCAATGCTCGAAGACTCCTCCATAAGCAATGCTATGCTGAATGAACAGTTCCAGCCTGATGTAGAGCACACATTCACATTAGACCAATCAACGGACCCCAAGCCGATTTCGGTCATCCCATACTGGCCAACAACCTTTCAAGGATCCACAATTGCCCCATTCATGGCACACACAAGCAGCCGTCCCAATCCGGAACAAACTCCCACAGTTCACAACAAAAGTGATAGAGCACCTCCCAGGCATAAACTCCCACATTAACGGTAGTACCATAATCTCCATGCTTGGTTTCAATCTTTAACAATCAAGCGACTAACATGTCACACTTATACATATTTCCTTGTGCGATGCGCTCCCACGACCTTCTGCACCAGGTAGCAACATCTGCACCTCCATACCACTAATAGTGCTAATGCTATAAAGCAAATCGAGATTCCGCAAATCAGTACACAAAGCCTCTTACGCTGGACACCATTCTCGGGTGACACTAAAGAAAAATACCAGCTTACTATGAACATCTAAATTATTTCCTGCTCATCCGAGCTCGTGATATTCTTGTCAAATCCAAACCGCAACCTTGGTCCTCAACTTCAAATTCCCATGCCGCTCACTGTACCTATCCTGCCGCAATGCGAGAGTACAAGAATTTCATCATAACTCCTGAACCAACAATAGAATAAGCACTTAATCGTCTAGAACCCCTTTCACTCAACATATTTCAGAGGAACGATGGCGACATGCAATCGAATTCCCATAACCGTAGAAATACAAACCTCAAGTTGTAGTCTAAACCATCATAACTCTTCTGGGATCCATCTACTCATAACGGGCCATTATAATCAAATACATCCAAATCAATAAAATTACGACGGCTGTCAAGCCCGCACGTACCTCCACAATTCACCTGTATAACATTAACAAGACGAAGGAACTGATCATTGCTTCTATCACGCTGATTCAAAGAATTACCAACCGACCCAACTTCCTCCGATTTACACTTGACCCGCCTTAGAAATAATAATAGATCCATTCAAAAACATAACGATACTCGATCAACACTCATCCCGAGTGACCCAAATCATGAGATCTCGTTGTCTCAATACCCACTGCAAATACTCGATCTTTAACCACAAAACGAACCTAAAATCCTTAGACATTAGCTTACATCCTTGGACCCATTGGAACCACTATTGAGAGACACCCACTCTGTCCCGGTCCTGAGTATAACTAAACTCCAATGCTCTGCTAGCACATGAACACCCTCTCAAAGAAGCCACCTGCCGAATTCTTTTCCTTGTACATCACATCCATAAGAAGCATAAACTCTGAGTCTTCTCAAAACTGCACATGAATCGATGAGGCGAAGTATAGCACACATTCATCAAGTTCTTCGCTCAAATTACCCTTGATGTTTTATTTTCTTAGTCATAATAACCCACCAATGCGCCGATCACCAGAAACCGCACAAGCAGACAACCACGTGCTCCAATCATAGAAGGTGGGCTCCCCCACTTAGCTTTAAGCTACAATTACATAAATCTAGAACCCACAGAGATTCCTCCTTCTCAATTACCATGATCTCGCACCTTTACCCTGCCAAATTTCTCAAAATCTTTTGCTTAAAATTTCATGAACATTCCGAATCATCAGCCACAATCACATATTCGAGCTCTTACCGGGTAGCAAGTAGAATTCTTCGTAGAAGCTTCATTAAACTCACTGATCTGCTGACATGTTCTCAGGAGATAGCCCACCTGTGGAATTTCTATGCCGACTTCTTCCAACGGTGTTGCACTGGGCATAACTACCATGAAATCAGTAAACCCTCCGAAGCCCATACTCATCCGCCAGCTGTAAAAGTCGGTTCATTCCCCATAGCATCAACTGAAAGTCCGACAATACATTCCAAACTTGAAGTCACGTCGCATCCCATATGATAATCAAGCTTTTACACCCCTCTTCATTCCAAGCGAACTCCTTTATGTCATATTAATCCGTCCTCAGTGCAGTAGCCACCGTCCCAAATGGCATTTATGGACCTGGCCATTGTCCATCATGATTCTCAAATCGCTCTAAACTTTTCTCAAGGCATGTGACTATCCTACCAAAGAATCCATATGCTACTCTATCACTCCCACTTTGGTTAAACCATCTCCTTTAAGCAACTTCTCGACCTTTGCTTTTCATACTTGACTTGCTAGCAATTCAACCACCACGAGACACCTCCCACCAAGTCCTTCCTCATCTTTCGCTACCCAAATGCTACCTCAAATCAAAATCCATCTCTGTAGCACCTGAGCTAATAAATTGCTACCAACTCTAAGCCTCCTCGAAGATCATCTTCTCGAGCCATCAGCATTAGAAACACCGATTCGATTCTGAAACCGCTACACACTGCCATCTCCAACAACTGTTTCTTAGGCACTATTTCATAACACCTTGCCCCGAAGGCAAATCAAAGAAGACCATAACACCGGCGAACCTTAATACGTTCAAACAAGGACGATGACGCCACATCACAAATGAGAATTCCACCACTCTCGAAAATATCAAGTCTCGTTACTCCATCAGCCAAAGCCTGAACATCCATAGTCCGATTGCCTTTTCTCTGCTGGAATTAAATGCCAAGCCTCAAAACCATGCACTGAGAAATCCTCCTTTCGAGTCCTTCACTGCCTCGACACATAAACAAGTACAAGAGTGTACTGTCGTTTTAGCTCAGTACCCTACCATTACACCAACACTGTGTGATAACAATGCATGGACATCATAATAATCTGTGCATAGCCTTGAAACCATAGGAAATATAGATACTGAGCTAAAACGACAGTACACTCTCCCGCAAGGCGACAATAATAGCCTGCTCGAATACGCAGAGAGAAACATCTTGCACCATGTCTGTAGTACCGCTACAACTTCTCGATGCCCAATTGATAACAAGTGCTCCACATCGCATAAGATTGAGTAGGAAGGAAATGAAGGCATAAGCTTCAATGGAATCAAATCGCGAAGAGGAATCATAAAGGGAAATGCTCCTAACAGCCCTGTAGCCTCTCGAAGATAAGTACAGACGTCTTCGTACCTATCCACAAGACTCTACTAGACTTGCTCATGATTCGTGAGACCCAAGTGAACCTAGAGCTCTAATACCAAGCTGTCACGACCCCAAATCCACTATAGGTCGTGATGGCACCTAACGCCGCCGTCAGGCAAGCCAATGGTGATTGATCAATTTCGTTACTCATTTTATTACTTTCTAAATTATAAAGTTTAATAAGGAACGAAATTTACACTTTTAAATCCACGAGAACGT
The DNA here is from genome assembly GCA_002018475.1 of Nicotiana obtusifolia. NCBI lineage: Eukaryota > Viridiplantae > Streptophyta > Magnoliopsida > Solanales > Solanaceae > Nicotiana > Nicotiana obtusifolia. The sequence continues at coordinate 58,470 of MCJB01027281.1, forward strand.
ACAAAAATTGTAGTTTATAAGAGAAATGAAAGGCGATGATAATATACAAAACCGTAAGCATCAACTGGTCTATCCCAAAATCTGGTGTCACAAGTGCATGAACATTTACTAGGTAGTACAACAATAATAATACAACATCTGTCTGTGATGTAAATAAGACAGAATAAAGTAAATGGTACGTTGAAGACTCTGTGGGCTGCGATGCGTAGCCTGGAATGCAGCTCACCATAAAGTCTCCTCAGCAGCTGCACCTACGTGCCAAGATGACCACCAAATGAACCTGTCGGATCCTGCACATTTAGTGCAGAAGTGTAGCATGAGTACGTAAATCAACTTGTACCCAATAAGTATCTAGCCTAACTCTGGAGAAGTAGTGACGAGGAGTCAACATCAACACTTACTAGTGGTCTAATAAATCAATATGGTAAATTATAAATAGATAAGAAGCACAACAATAGTAGTAAGGTAAATTTGTAACTAACACAATCTCCAAAAATTTCTTTAAATGATATCAATTTCTCATCTCGTTTTCTATCTCAACAGCTTAGAAAATACCTAGTGTCGATATAAAATAAAAAAGAAATACCATATAAAATACAAGGCATTAGTGGAAGGAAAAATCTCGTGAATATTCAGACTGCTAACGATATACACACAATTACGCTGAAGTAGTACGTCCAGACATCAGAAAGAATATAATACTGTCGAGGCGATCGACCCGATCCCATCATAACGTGTACACTGCCGAGGTTCGAGCGAGACGAACTATAGATGTATCTATTATACTGTCGAGGCGAACAACCCGCTCCCATGAGAGTATGGTACATAATCCTGCCGAGGTGTTCGGCTCACTCTACAAGAAAGGAAAGGAATTATCGAATTACGAGACATGAGCTTACGATACAGTATATGAACACAAGATGAGTATAACCTTTACCGATTCTCAAATAACTTGCCAACAACTCAAGGTAATAAAGCTCGGCCTAATATATATGTATATATTTCTAAATCAATTTCAATTAACTAAGACAGCATAATGAATTCAAATATATTAAATATTACATGGTAAAGTCCTAAGTTGGCCCAGACCTAAACATGCTTTAGCTACGTACGGACTCTCGTCACCTCGTGCGTACGTAGCACCCACAACTAATAGAAAATAACAATTACATCACCTAGGGGATAGTTTCTCCCTCACAAGGTTAGATAAGAGACTTACCTCGCTCCGAAGTTCCATTACCGGCTCCAATGCCTTTTTAACACCTCAACTCAAAGCCAAACGTCTCGAAACTAGTCAAATAACATGCAAATCAATCAAAATATACTCCAGAAAATCATCCAATTTTCGTCCATGAATTGACCCTCAAATCAAGGATTTACCATTTCTCAATGTTAGGGCTCAAAATCACAATATCTACAATCCAAACACGGATAAAAATAACAACCAATGGAAATAATCATGGAGGAACATCCATGTAAAGGTCATATATTTATCCCCTTGTTGAGACTAGGACAACGCCGCGAAAATCACCTCAAACAGAGCTCTAGAACTCAAGATATGCCCAAAATACTAAAATTCTCGGTTTAAAACATTGTCCAGATGATTTTTCTTCATCGCCTTCGGGGGAGACCTTCGCGTTCGCGAAGAGAAATTTTTCGCGTTGAGTGGTCAACCCAGAAATCCTTCTTCGCGTTCGCGAAACCTCTCTCGCATTCGCAAAGAACAAAACTTTGAACCAGAAACCAGCAATTTTGTTCGACACAGAAATGGACATAACTCTCTCATGCGATATCGAAATTCGACGATTCTTGTTGCTATGGCTCCGTAATTACGATACGGATCTAATGGTTCAATCAAATCACCATAACAAGTCTTTTTCTCAATATATCTCCCTTTACGCGCAAAGAAACGACACCGAAACATCAAATAAGAGCGCGACACAACCCAAACACCTCTGAAATACACCCGAGGCCCCCAGGACCCCGTCCAATTACAGAAACCAGTCCCAAAACATAACACGAACCTGCTCGAGGCCCCAAATAACACCAAAAAAATATCAAAACTAATAATCGATGATCGAAACCTTTTTTTAAACTTCCAAACATTCAAACTTCAACGAACGAGTCCGATTCATTCTTAACCATTCCGGAACGACGCCAAACTTTACGCACAAGTCACAAATCGCGATACGAACCTATTCAAAGGCTCGGAACCTCAAACGGACATTGATAACACCAAAGTCCACTTCAAATCAAACTTAAAAATTTTTAAAACCTTCAAAACGCCAACTTTCCATATTAAGCGCCGAAATGCTTCCGAACTACCCGATACGCAACCCGAACATATACTGATAAGTGGGAATTTTGACTACTTATTTGCAACTTTTAGCTTTTGTTTTAGTCTTAAAGTATTGAATTACGTTCCAGAAACTGATGAAATGTGCTAAATTGCAGGAATATTAGAAGATAGACTCCCGAGATGAAATTCAACTCAAAAAGGAGTAATCTAAACTCAAGGCAATAAAAGGCACAGAAGCTCACAAAGTGCGGACCGTAGAATTTCATCTGCGGCCGCCTGTGATGAAGGAAAGTCTAGCAGACTTTTGTGCAAATTGCGGACCGCACATGAATTGTGCGGCCACAAAAGCTGGGATAGGAACAAAGTTCAGAGAATGTGCAATTTTCCAAGTTCCAAGTCCCTCAGAAGTAAGGAAAGCACAAGAATTGTGCGGCCGCAGAAGAAGTGCCTTGCGGCCGCAGAAGCAAAAGTGCAGACCGCAGAACCAAAGTGCGACCGCAGTTACAAATCTGCGGACCGCATATCAGAATTATGCGATTGCAAACCTCCAAGTCCTGACAAGTTGAAGAAATCTGCGGACCGCACATGGAATTGTGTGGCCGTAGAACCTCCCGAGGGACATTTTTGTCCGAAATTGTCAGCTTTGTATAAATAGAAAAGTTTCACGAAATTAGGTTAACTTTTGACATCAGCAGCTACAGTAGTCGTTTCTCTTTACTTCTTTTAGTAGTTTTTCATATTTTGGGATATTTTAACATAGATTTTATCATTTTGATTTCATAATATGAGTTCAATTATCATTTCTTCTTCTATTTATTTAATCTCAAGCATGAGTAGCTAGATTTTTACTAGGATTGTGATCCAACCCTAGTTTGTAAACCTTATGGGTGTTTGATTTGATGCTTGTTTATGGTTGGGTATTTATTATTTAGCCTTGTTTATGCTTTAATTTTTGGAATTATGGTTGCAAACATTAGTTCATGCCTATTTGACTTTGTCTCTACTTGAGAAAGAGAGACTTAGTCTAGGACAACTTGACTCACAAGAAATTGGGTCAATCGAGAGATTGATAATCCTAATTAAAGGGTTCAACCTATAGATAGTAATAACTCCACTTAAGATTTTATCAACCGTTTTGTGAAACACCCATTTGAACTGAGAAAGCCAAATTGGGAAAAATCACTCTCTGACCGAGGGGTATTGAGTGGGTAGTTGAGAGTTGATAGCTATAATACACCTCGATCAATAAAACAAGCATTAAGGTTTATATCCCATTTGACAAACACCTAGGTGATGGTCATAGCCCTAGGCTTTTTACAAAACTTGAAAAACAACAAAAATAATTCTCTTAGTTTTATTTCTTAACCCTACAATCTTAGCTTAAATTAGACATAGAATCAACCCCAATTTGTGGAAGTGTAAATTGAGGTAGTTCAAACTCACGTACTATAATATATACGGCTAAATCCCACATATAACTCCTTGTGGAAATCGACCTCGACTCTTGTTGGGTACTATTATTGCAATCGACCGTTTCATAACCTTGAATTGAGGTGTGAAATTGGACGAGATCATACGCCCAAGTCTGAAATCATCATATGAACTTATTGGAACTTTCAAACCCCGATTCCGAGAATGTTTACTCAAAAGTCAAACCTTAGTCCATTCTTCCAACTTAAAGTTCCGAGGTTAGAATTTTCCTTTCGAATTAACTCCGAACTTCCCAAAATCGAATTTCGACCACACGTACAAGTCGTAATACATGAAGTGAAGCTACTCAAGGTCTCAAACCACCGAACAACGCGCTAGAGCTCAAAACAATCGGTCAGGTTGTTATAGGACCGATTTTCAGGCAAATGTTTCTGAGATCTTATTTATCTCATCATGGACTTTATTCTAGTATCCTCATTAGATAGATGCTCACAATTTAAAGGACTAAGCTTGAATCCTTCAAATTTTTCATCTAATAATTTCTCTAGGTCCTCTAGATTTTTTAACTTAAAGTCTTTGACCTGAGGAGGAGGTTGGATACTTGCGGTAGCAATTTGCTCTTTACCTTTTGTCGTATCCTTCCTAGATATTTTCTGGACTTCTATTATTAAATTTTCCAGTCTTTCATTAACAGAAATAATATGTTCACCTAGAATACTAATATAAATATTCGTGTAATTACTCTATGTGAGCATATTATTCAAATTCTTAGTAGTAATTTTGCTAGTATCATCTTCAAATAATTTTGAAAAAGCTGTAAAATAAATTACTTTATCTTTTTCTCCCATTTGAAAAGAGCTTTGTGGGGGAAAAACTAGTGATTTCACCATTAGTGAGTTTATAATCTCTTTCAAACATAAAAATATAACCATCAACATATTTAGACATAAATCATGGTACAAAAGCAATCATTTTATAGTGACTACTAATATCATTATAAAAATTATTTTGGAAGAAAGTTATTAACTTCTCATAGAAATTGTCAAAAAATCAATTTCTGAAAAGTTCCCATCTGGGTTTTTTAAATTCTTCTGAAATCAATTTTATTGATGGCGGACCCGGACTAAAATCTATTTGGTTTCTATCCATTTAAACCATTGGAAAAATCCATTTCGGATTCAGTCGGATCAGGAATAGCACTAGAAATATTATCTGTGCTAATTTTTATGACCTCTATTATGTTATTATCTCTAATTTGCGAAGTAGATGCTCCAGATGGAAAATCTACAGTATAATTAACAGGTGAAATATAAGAAGAATTTGATCTAGTTAATCTAGATGAATAACTAATATTATCAGTTTGATCGGTTTCATTAAACCTGATCTCAACAATTCCATCAGAAGTTTGTTCAACTTCTGTGATTTCACTGTCAATGTCATTTCAAGGAGCTATCTTCTTCAATAACCCATTTTTTGGAAAAATCTATTTCATCCCACTTAATAGGTCTTCTGGTAGTAACTTTAGATTTACCAAAATTAGTCTCTATAAGAATAGTTTCATTTTTGAAATACATAATATTGCACATAGGATTTAAAGTGTATAAAGGTTTATAATAAATCCTGTAACATATGCATATAACTTCTGTTCCTGGCATATAGTCACAACCATGAAGCTTAATACTTAATATTAAAGCATGTAAAGAGTTTTTATCACTCAAAGAAATCTGCAAGTTAGGATAAGCATTAAAATATACAGGGCCATAGGCAAAACTGGTTTGTACTATCCCTATAAGTAATTTTTTCTAGTTTTGGGTTTTACCATTTACCATCGCGCACAATGTACACCTCGAAACAAGGTATGAAATGGCCGATTGCAATAATAGTAACCCAACGAAGAGTCGGGATCGAATCTACAGGGAGCTAGATGGGAGTTAGGAGTATATACTCTAACCTGTGAATTTGAGCTATCTTAATTTTCAGTTCCACAAAATGGTTTTGTTGCTATTTTTATTTTAAAACTAAAGAATCCAAAGTAAATAAATAAAACTAGGATAATTGTTTTTGCTGTTTTTTAAGTTTGTAAAAAGCCTAGGCTATGGCTATCACCTAGGTATTCGCCTAATGGGATAAAAACCTTAATGCTTGCTTTGCTGATTAGGGTGTATTATAGCTATCAACACTCAAATACCCACTCAATACCTCTCGGTCAGAGAGTGGTTTTGCGCAATTTGGCTTTCTCAAGTCCAAATGGGTATCACACAAAACAATCGGTAAAAGCTCAAGTCGGATTATTACTATCTCTAGGTTGAACCCTTTTAATTGGGTTAATCAATCTCTCGATTGACCCAAGTTCTTATTAGCTAGGTTTTTCTAGACTAAGTCTCTCTTCCTCAAGTAGAGACTAAGTCAAATAGGCATGAACTAATGTTTGCAACCATTAATTCCAAAAATTAAAGCATAAAAAAGGCTAAATAATAAACACTCAATCATAAACAAGCACTAAATTAGATACCCATAAGATTTACACACTAGGTTTGGATCACAATCCTAGTAAAAATATAGCTACTCATGCTTGCAATTGAAGAAATAGATGAAGAAATATTAATTAAACTCATATTGTAAAGTTATAATGATAAATCTATAGTAAAATACTCTAAAATATAGAAAACTTCCAAAAGTAGCAAAGAAAAACGGCTACAGGAATTGCTGATGTCAAATATTGATATAATTTTATAAAACTCGTCTATTTATACAAGGCTGGAAATTTCGGGCAAAAATGCCCTTGGGGAGGTTCTACGGCCGCACAATTCCATGTGCGGACCGCAGAATTATTCATCTTGCAGGAGTTGGGTTTCTGCGTCCGCACAATTCTGAACTGCTACAACGAGACAACATTTCTGCGTTCCACAGATTTAGAACTGCGGCCACAACCTAGTTTTCTGCGGTCCGCACTTTTATGTCTGTGGCCGCATAATTTTTGTGCTGTCCGCAATTCTGAGGAACTTGGAACTTGGAAATTTGCACACCCTCTGAAGTTGATCTCAAGCTCTTCGTTTGCGGCAGCACAACTCCTGTGCGGTCCGCAGTTTGCTAGAAAGTCTGCTGGGATTTCCTTCGTTGTTTGCGGCCGCAGATGGAATTCTACGGACCGCAATTTATTCTGCGGCCATAGAATTCCTTCTGCGGACTGCGCTTTGTATGCATCTGTACCCTTTTGTTGCCTTGGGCTTGGACTACTCCTTTTTGAGTCGGATTTCATCTCGGGAGTCCAACTTCTAACATTCCTGCAATTTTGCACTTTTCGTTAGTTTTGGGAACACAATTCAAAGCTTTAAGACTAAAAAATAAGCAAAAACGCGCTAATAAGTAGTCAAAATCCTCACTTATCAACTCCCCCAAACTTATGTTTTTGCTTGTCCTCAAGCAAACAAAATAGTTCCCATCTCCACAAGTTGAGGGTCATTTCAGCCATTCAAAGGTGAGCTATTCACACATCAGTCGGGACCAACAATTACCCACACTACTTATGTATTATTAACAAGGCGACAGGTTGAACATTTATGCACATATAAATCTAATGTGACACTTGAGCTTCAAGAGTTGACTTTATTCATCAAGGAAGCTCACTCTCTCATGTAAGTCATTGTGAATTCTAGACTCCTCCTCCTCTACTCTTCATTTTCATAGCTCACTTAAGAATTTTAGCACTCAATCCAAAAGCTTATGAAAGGTTCACTCACCTCTCATAAGAGAATGTCGCAAGTACGGCTTCAAGTACCATATGTTTGCCCCTCATGTAGATCGCTAAGCTTACTCGGCTTGAATTCAGGTAGGACTTTTTTTGAGATGTAATGAAGGCTTTCAGGTTAGGGTTGGATACAATATGGTTGAATGGTTACACCTTTTCTTAAGCACTATATTTTTTTGTTCTCGGCTCATGCTTTGCCAATTCTTTGAGGCACTTTTTTTTCCTTGAGGAACTAGAGAGACTTAACATCACTCTTTCTTGTTCATGACATTCATTTTCTCCCTCTTTGATTTCTCCATGTTTTGGATCATCACCTTTCTTTGAATCCCTTCAACTTTTCCACTTATTCACTTTCTTTTGAATTTTTCTTTTTGTTCTTTCCTTTTCTTAGCTTTCCTTGTCATCACTTTTTTCTATTTTTGCGCCTTGATACCTCTTTCAAGTTCCTTGTCTCTCCCTCCCAATTTTACGTTTTTAGCCAATTATTTCACAAGAGCGTTAAGAAAAGCTCGAGCGCCAAGAGAGGGTCACGACAAAACGGGTAACGGCTTGTAACTTTGTTATCGAATGAGAAAGGCCCCAGGTTCGAAAGGGTTGACTAGGGATAACAACGTTGGTAGGCAGTGGAAAATTCAAGCGGGTCAAGGAAAGCCTATAATCACTTCTCAAGCCAAGCAAAACATAATATTTTGTCTTGAGACACATTCGGGGCAAGTTCTAGACCAATCACATGGGTACTTGGACTAGCAACAAAACATCTCACCGCTCACACAACTGGATTGTTAAAGAGGATAGAGTCGAGGGCCCACAATGACCACATTCAAGATTGAAAATGACTATGGTTCGATTAAACCACTCGATGATTGCCCAAGTCAACACAAGAATCACAAAGGCACTAACTAGAGCTATTTCTTTCAAGAACCTTGTTTCTAACCATAAGCACGTGGTTAAGTGTGTTGATACCAAGTGAAACATGTTTGACTCTTCGAGCATGACTTAGTTAGGTCTTTTTATTCATTACTACTACTATTATTATCTAAACACCAAAAACCGACTCAGTCCCTTAAGAAGGTTGTCACACCATCCATCGTTGGAAAGAGTCACCCGGTTCACACAAAAACTACCTTTGGAAAGAATCGTGGCATTAAGAAAACCAAAGGCTTATTATCTACTAAAAAATAAAAAGAAGATACTAATTTAAACACTAACTAATAAGAAAATAAACATAAAGAAGCTACAATAAAAAAACTATCGAAAGCATGACGAATATACATAATGAGAGAACAAAGAGAGAATATATACATAATAGACAAAAAGAAGAAAATACTGTCAAGTTATTACAAACCAATTGTCTGAGAATCATCAAATCAGATCAAACAAACACTCCTCCCCCAAATAAAAATAAGCATTGTCCCCAATGCTTAACAAAATAGGAGTAAGGAGTGAACAAAACTCCCTATGGCTCCGTCGCCATCTCTGTGTCCACAGCAGCGTCACCACCCTCAGTCTTCTCTAACTGGAGCTCATCATCCTCAACTTTGGGAATGAATGGGTTAGTGGACATCTGACACACTGCCTTAGCAGTGCCAGCAGTAGAGTCTGGCTCCTCAGACTGGCCAGCTGGTGCTGTAGGTTCTGTAGGATCTAGGCCTGGATGGTGTGTGTTAATCAGCATATCAAATGGAATATCTCCGGCTGCCGCAACCGTGGTAAACTGTCTCCGGAGCTACTCCACTGACTTCTTGGAGGCTTGGGACTGTTTCATTTTCTTAACTTCTTTTCCCAGCTCTTCAATCACTGACCCATGATGTACTAATGTAGCCATGATAGTGTTCTAGTTGTCCTGGAGCTTCTTCAGAGTGTCTTCCACTGATAGGGGCATCTGAGGTGCTGGCATAGAGGACTGTGCTGTAACAGTACTAGATAAATTAAAAAGCTTTGTAGTAGCTGTGTGCATCCAGTTGTTGATGCTCGCCAATGTCTAGGAGACTTGCAGCGCAGGGAGTGGAGCAGTAGGCATCGGCACCGGCTTCAAAGTAGAGGTGGAACCTGTGACAGGGAATCTTGTAGGCACTGAGGGTGGTGGTGGGGGCATAGCTGCGGCACTAGCTGAAGTCTCGGCTGAAGTGGATGGAATGTCAACTTCCTCTTTAGCTACCACCGATGGCTCATCAGACTGGCCAGTGGTAGTAGATGGCTGACCCTTTTTCTTAGGGTTGTGTGCATCCATCAATGAGTACCATTAGAAGGGCTTCTTCCCCTACACCTTCGTATCAAAGTCCCTCGACTCTATACTCGCATCCGTAAGATACTCTGTACTGGTGGTATGATATAGGTAGGATGTGTCAGCTTGCCGAGCGACTACAGAGATATTGGCCGACATCACAGCTCCCATATTTATGGGGTACGGGGCCATGATGGAAGCCACTAGAAGCGCCCGCGGGATAGGAAGATATGTCTCATTTTGGCTCGGGTCTAGTCGGCTGCATACAAAGGTCTGCCACCCCTTTTCCTCGAAGCTCAGCGTACTCCTGTGAATAGAAACCCCTGCTATGATCCATGGTGGTGGTGGCCCAAGAGCTTCTAAAATCTCAGCTAGCCAAGGTCGAGTTGCATCCCAAGTGCACATTTCTCTAAATACTTTGTGGGCTCGACATCATCAAAACCCAAGTTAGTGTTCAATGTGTGCTAATCAAATCGCACCTTTAGGTTCCTCACTTTAGTCACCTTTGTCCCTTTCTTGATGTGCGCCACATTGGCGTAGAATTTCCGGACAAGGTATTCCTTCGCATCTACCACGCTCTGGGTAAACCACATCCACCTTTTGCACTCTCGAAACGATCTCAATACTGTAGGATTAAACCTCTCGAGATCTTTCAACTAAAACTACCGCTCAGGAGTGAGCGACCTCACTGGCCACCATTGACGGACACTGGTGAAGGCAGCCAAACTAACAAACCGGTCCTCCCGCACCTCTTTCTTTTTCGACCTTTCGAGGACGGTAATAGTAGCATCTCTTCCTACGCCATCATCGGGATTTATTGAATTGATGTCTCTGGTGCTTGGGAGACAGGTGTAGTGGAAGACTCATAAGCTTGACTGGCACTCTCCGAACCCTCAAAGGTGCTATGTGATGATGACGGCTCATCCCTGAGCTGATATCTCCTTGGCGGCCTTGATTGGACGGCCGGCTACTCATGAATAGAGGGTGAGTTTCCCTTTGATACGTCCCTAGATGGGACGTATGAACTGGTCTCCGGAAGGTCTGCACCTCTCCCTCTACCGGTTGCTGTCTTCTTTCTGATTTTAAGTTGTTGGGCACTAGGTAAGGGTCTCTTTCCTCGTCTCCGAGAGGGGTCACCCCTTCCTTTTGAAGTGTCACCTCTGCCTTTAGATAGAACCATGTTCTGTGCCAATCAAAGGCGATTGTTAGTTGCAATTCAAGTTCAGACACAGAATGAATGTAGGGACACAACAGAAGATACAGTGAAAATAGAAAATAGAAACATGCTTGCAGGGTAGGGAGTTGCGGTCCGCATAATTATCATTGCAGCCGCAGAATGGACATTGCGGACCGTACATTTTTCATTGTGGCCGCAACTCAAATACCACCAATATGCCAACTCTCTGATGACAGAGAATTGGTAGTTTTGCGGCCGCAACCAGTTTTCTGCGATCTGCACAAATTGTTGTGTGGCCGCACATGAGAGTCACCAATTTGAGAACTCTCTGAAGTTGGTCTATCAGCCGCAACACAAAATCTGCGGTCCATGATAAGAAAAAAATTGACTATCGCGTACAATGCACACCTCAAAATAAGGTATAAGATGGTCGATTACAATTATAGTAACCCAACGAAGAGTCGGGATCAAATCCACAGGGAGCCAGATGGGAGTTAGGAGTATATATTCTAATGCGTGAATTTGAACTATCTTAATTTGCACTTCCACAAATTGGTTTTGTTGCTATTTCTATTTTAAAACTAAAGATAGCAAAGTAAAGAAATAAAACTACGATAATTGTTTTTGTTATTTTTCAAGTTTATAAAACCCTAGGGTTATGACCATCACCTAGGTGTTCACCTAATGGGATAAAAACCTTAATGCTTGTTTTGCTGATCGGGGTGTATTATAGCTATCATGTCACGACCCAAGCCGGAGGGCCGCGACTGGCACCGGACCCTACCCTACGGGCGCCGGCGTACCCTTCATCTAACTTTCCTTATTATCTATAAGGCTTGTCATATGCATATAATCTCGAATAATAATTATAATGATATGTGACATTATACCATGATACGATCATACTTATATACATAATATAGCCAACAAGGCTGCAATACAGAACCATAAAACAAATTACATACGTTTGCCGACAAGGCAATTCGACTGTACATAAGTCAACCCATCACTTGTCTATGCATAAATTGACACTTGTCTATGAGCCTCTACAAAAACGTACATAATGCAACCTACGTCGGAACAGGGCCCCGACGTGCCCATAATGCCTACAACAAAATGCATACCAAGACTGTGGCAAGTCCGAAGGATGGATCTCGCCAATATCTGCTGAACTGGGTAGCCTACTGTGGTGGGGAAGCCTCGTCTATCTGTCTGCCTGGACCTGCAGCACGACATGCAGCGTCCACAATAAAGGACGTCAGTACGGATAATGTACTGAGTATGTAAGACAGGAAACATAATGCAAGAACAATAATAAGCATCAGGGTAAGAGACATACAACCTGTACCATCTGAATGCCTCTGAGGGCGACTAACCATGTCATGCTTGACATGCATATGCATATACATATATTTATATCCTTTTTAAAATCATCATATACATATATACGCCTCTGTGGGCCATCATCATCTCATACATATGCCTCTGTGGGCCTCCTCATCATCATACCCAACTGATCAGTGGTTGCACAATAGGTGCCATACCCGGCCGACTATAGCGCGGCTCAGTAGAGTAACATAGCTGTCGACTATAGCGCGACTAAGTAGAGTAAAACATATACATATGTATAGTTGCACAATAGGTGCCATACCCAGCCGACTATAGCACGGCTCGGTAGAGTAAAATAGATAATGCATGCTGGACTCATAAGAGTCATACTACCATGNGTAGAGTAAAACATATACATATGTATAGTTGCAAGGCAATTCGACTGTACATAAGTCAACCCATCACTTGTCTATGCTCGGTAGAGTAAAATAGATAATTCATGCTGGACTCATAAGAGTCATACTACTATGGTGAAATAATAATATATCAATCCTCCCATAAGAGGGGAAACAATATACGTACTGCTACCTTCTAAGAGTAGAGTATCTTTGGGGGTTCGTTCATTGCATTGTGTACAGTCAGAGTCGTGCAAAAGAAGGAAAAGGATAGTCTCACATACCTTGCAATACTTTCCAATCTCAAGCTATGAAACTTCCACGACTTCTTAGTCTACAATAAGAGAAATGACACTACCGTTATCGTTCAAGCGTCGTAACTATTATGTACCGACTGTAACCTATTTTGCAATAAAACGGACAGCACCTCCCCTATATATATAACTTCACACAAGTTCAAACAGTCACCCAACAACCAAACAACATCAATAATAATCATATTGAGCCTCCCAAAACAGTCCACGCACAACCCAATCACTTCATACGTACACTGGCCACTATAGTCGTGTCAAACGATCCGAAAATGTTATGAACAACTATCAGGCCACAACCCTAAATATATAAGGTGTTTCTCCACACCCTTCCTCATCCAAAACTCCACAAATCAGTAGTATAACACGCAGCCTTACAGCAACACAAAACAGTCCACAAAACAGTTCGCTACAAATGAATAACTCGAACTCACGGCTTCCGATCACCGTCCCGTGAGTTCTTACACACATAGAACGACTTACCAAGAATTAACAGTAGAAAACATGTATTAAATAGAGCATTAAACTCACCTTGCTTGTTAGATAACTCAGCCCTTGCTTTGGTTCCTCAAACTCTAGGGTTTACCTTCAACTAGAACTTGAAAGAGGGGAAAAATTGATTAGGGTTTGTGTGGGATTATTTTGGGGAGGGGTTGCAGGGGTTCTTTTAGGTTTTGAAGCTGTGAAATAATAGTGAATTATCAGGCTTTAGAAGCTTTTAAAATCCCTCTCTTAACCGACTTTGGGCTTTTAAATTTTTGCCCTTAATTTTGGCAAGTAGGTGATGCACCTACTTGTCACCTACCAGCCTGCGCAGTTCTACGGAAATGCAATTATCTCAATACTCTGAGATCGTATTGACAAACGGTTTAAAGCATTGGAAACTAGACTCATAGACCTTTAATTTGGTAGGTAGATCACCCCGTAATTCCTTGTAAGTTGGGATAAAAACGCAGAAACATTTGACCTAACGTTTAAGTAAAATTGTGAACCTAAGTTGCGACAACTTTTGTTGACTTTTGTTTCATAACTCGTTTGATTTCAAGACTTATGAAACGGATATCATATCATCCAAATAACCTAAAACATGACCTCTTGGTGATGTTAACCACCTCTCGATTTTCCCAAAAACGCGAGTTACAACATCCTTAACTCGTTTAGCCTCTAATACTTGTTAACCACCCTTATACACCTTTGCATCGTTTAAGACCAATAGGACTAAACTCTTATTGTATCAAAGGTAATTCTCTTCTCGAACCAAGGTAGACTATCTTACGGTGTAACCTAACACGTACAAAAACAAATATGGGTTATAACATATCAACACTAAAATACCCACTAAATACCTCTCGGTCAGAGAGTGTTTTCTCCCAAGTTAGCTTTCTCAAGTCCAAATGATCATCACACAAAACGGTTGATAAAAGCTCAAGTTGAATTATTACTATCTCTAGGTTGAACCCTTTAATTGGGTTAATCAATAATTTCTTGTTTGCCAAGTCTTCCTAGACTAAGTCTTTCTTCCGCAAGTAGAGACTAAGTCAAATAGGCATGAACTAATGTTTGCAACCATTAATTCCACAAATTAAAGCATAAACAAGGCTAAATCACAAATACCCAATCATAACCAAGCACTAAATTAGATACCCATAAGGTTTACACACTAGGGTTGGGTCACAACCCTAGTAAAAATCTAGCTACTCATGCTTGAAATTGAAGAAATAGAAGAAGAAATACTAATTAAACTCATATTGTAAAGTTATAATGATAAATTCTGTAGTAAAATACACTAACATATAGAAAACTTCCAAAAGAGGCAAAGAAAAATGGCTACAGTACTTGCTGATGTCAAAATTTGACCTAATTTTATGAAGCTCGTCTACTTATACAAGGCTAGAAATTTCAGACAAAAATGCCCTTCGGGAGGTTTTACGGCAGTACAATTCCATGAGCAGTCCGCAGAATTCTTCATCTTGCAGGAGCTGCGATTCTGCGGCGGCACAATTCTGACTGCGGCCGCAACCTAGTCTTCTACAGTGCGCACTTTTATGTTTGCGGCCGCAAGGCACTTCTCCTGTGACCGCACAATTCTTGTATCGGTCCGCAATCCTAAGGGACTTGGAACTTGGAAAATTGCGCACCCTCTAAAGTTGATCTCAAGCTCTTCGTTTGCGACCGCACAATTCCTGTGCAGTCCGCAGTTTGCTAGAAAGTCTGCTGAGATTTCCTTCGTTGTTTGCGGCCGCAGATGGAATTCTACGGACCGCAATTTCTTCTGCTGACCGCGCTTTGTATGCTTCTGTACCTTTTTGTTGCCTTGGGCTCGGACTACTCCTTTTTGAGTCAGATTTCATTTCGGGAGTCCAACTTCAAAATTCCTGCAATTTTGCACTTTTCATTAGTTTTGCGAACACAATTCAATTCTTTAATACTAAAACAAAAGCAAAAAGGCGCTAATAAGTAGTCAAAATCCCCACTTATCAATTCCCTCAAACTTAAGTGTTTGCTTGTCCTCAAGCAAACAAAATAGTTCCCACCTCCATAAGTTGAGGGTCATTTCAGCCATTCAAAGGTGAGCCATTCACACATCAGTCGGGACCAACAATTAGCCATACTACTTATGTATTATCAACAAGGCGACAAGTTGAACATTTATGCACATATAATTCTAATGCGACACTTGAGATTCAAGAGTTGACGTTATTCATCAAGAAAGCTCGCTCTCTCATGTAGGTCATAGCACCTCCTCCTCTACTGTCCGTTTGCATAGCTCACTTAAGAATTTTAGCACTCAATCCAAAGGCTTATGAAAGGTTCACTCATCTCTCTCAAGAGAATGTTGCAAGTACGGCTTCAAGTACCATAGGCTTGTCCCTCATGCAAATCGCCACTAATGTAAGCTTACTTAGCTTGAAATCACGTAAGACTTCTTTTGGGATGTAATGAAGGCTTTTGAGTTAGGGTTGGATACAATATGGTTGAGTGGTTACACCTTCACTTAAACACTCCATTGTTTTGTTCTCGGTATGCTTTGCCAATTCTTTGAGGCACTTCCTTTTCCTTGGGGAACTAGAGAGACTTAACATCACTCTTTCTTGTTCATGACATTCAT
This sequence comes from Nicotiana obtusifolia, assembly GCA_002018475.1. Taxonomy (NCBI): domain Eukaryota; kingdom Viridiplantae; phylum Streptophyta; class Magnoliopsida; order Solanales; family Solanaceae; genus Nicotiana; species Nicotiana obtusifolia. Next base: position 74,493 of record MCJB01027281.1, read on the forward strand.
TTTCTCCCTCTTTGATTTCTCCATGTTTTGGATCATTACCTTTCTTTGAATCCCTTCAACTTCTCCACTTATTCACTTTCTTTTGAATTTTTCTTTTTGTTCTTTCCTTTTCTTGCCTTTCCTTCTCATCATTTATTTTCTCTTTTTGCGCCTTGATACCTCTTTCAAGTTCCTTGTCTCTCCCTCCAAATTGAGCGTTAAGAAAAGCTCGAGTGCCAAGAGAGGGTCACGACAAAACGGGTAACGGCTTGTAACTTTGTTATCGAATGAGAAAGGCCCGAGGTTCGAAAGGGTTGACTAGGGAAAAAGAAGAAAATAATGTCAAGTTATTACAAACCAATTGTCTCAGAATCATCAAATCAAATCAAATAAACTCCATCCCCC
>MCJB01027281.1:80518-101772 GCA_002018475.1 Nicotiana obtusifolia
CCCCAAAAAAAAAAGGAGTTTTCCACGCGGCGATCTTTATTAGAAATATGAGCCACTAAAATTTTTCCCTTTTGAATGTATTTACCCCTATGAACCTAATGCATACAAGTCTTTCTGTTTGTTGGAAGGCTTATACATAATACTACTCCACCCTTACATCAATATATGTCAGCTCCCCACTTCCTTAAGAACTTATACATCAAAAGTTACCACTATTAATGAATTTTGCACAGTAATGCAACTATATTTTTGTTTTCAATTCACGTGGCTCTTATTTTTTCAAAACAGTGCACCTTTCTCCTTAATTCATTAGTTCCACTCAAAAGCCAACCAACACCCACATGTTAATTTTTACAAAGTTCATAATAATTTCAAGTGCTCGCGAGGGGTAAAATAGGTAAGGCTTGTAATGTGGTTGCCAAAAGAAACAGGATTACAGGCTCAAAGGGGTTAACTAAGATACATAACAATTAGGTGGGTACAACGTATAACTGGCTCAACAAAGAAACGCCTATATCACTTCCAAGATTGAATAAAACTACTATTTCGCTTTGCAAACACACGGGGCAAGTTCTAGACATCAAATGCAATGCACAGAATACACAAAATCTCACACACACATGGCACAAAACTCACTCAAGATCGGACTCATCAAGACACTCTAATCAAAGTAGTTAAGCAAAGTTAAGATCATACAATTCAAGGTGCTTATACAAGAGTCGAAAATTGAGCCTAAGCGTCAGAACTAAAGCACTAACTATTCTCAAATCATAATATAGTCAAGAGATATTGCTTTCTTTTTAAATCACAGCACAAGGTTTCCTACTCCTAAAAAAACTAACTACACCGGGTTCAAACAAAACCCTTGAAAAAGAACCACGGCACAAAGAAAAACCAAGGGGGATTTATTATACTACCTAAAGAAAATAATCTATATATTTTTTTCTTCGACTTTATCCCTCAAGAAACCTGTCGAATGACATCCATCATCGGGAAGAATCAAAAATTTTAAAATTTTCAATCAAATGAATTACAAAAACGCACATAAACATTTATACATTCTTAACAAAAACACATATAAACATTTATACATTCTATTAATATATACATCCCCACCCCACACTTTAAATTGTGTCATGTCCCTATGACACACAAATAAAAAGAAAGAGGTAAGGACAACTTCCCTGAATATCTTGTCGGGGTTTGAGTCGAAGTTGGGCTCCATCTTTTGCGCCGAACTAGTGCACTCATCCATGCAGATAGCTTCTTCTTAGCCTTCTTGGGGTACACCCCACACTTATCTTTTTCACTCACTGCAGCATTCTTTGTCACGCCCTTCACTTTTCACATAACACTAGCAGCTAGCTTCTCCATTTTTACCCCCGTTTCTACATCCATCTCAAAAGTCACAGTTTCCGCGCCCACCCTAAGCATGAGTTTTCTCTCATGTTTATCTAATATTGCTCTACCCGTTGCTAGGAATGGTCTTCCTTGGATGAGGGGGACCTTCTTGTTCTCTTCCATATTAACCACTATGAAATCCATAGGAAATAAAAACTTATCTACCCGAACTAAGACATCTTCAACTATTCCATCGGGTATTAGAATCGTTTGGTCTGCCAACTGCAAAGATATTGGTGCAGACCTTATCTCTCCAATCTCCTTCTCCAGTTTCCTGTAAATAAATAAAGGCATTAAATTAATTGAGGCACTAAAATCACATAGAGACTTATCAAAATTAGTAGTGCCTAAAGAGCAAGGTATGGTAAAACTCCCTGGATCTCCATATTTTTGTGGGAGTTTGTTTTGCAATATTGCACTACAATGCTCTGTGATCTTGACCATTAAGGTCTCTTCTATTTTTCTCTTCTTTGTCAGGATCTCCTTCAAGAACTTGGCGTAAGCCAGCATTTGTGAGAGCACTTCTGTGAATGGTAGGTTACATGAACCTATTTCAGCACATTTAGAAATCTCTCGAACTGCTTGTCCAGCTTTTCTCTACTTAGCTTTTGGGGAAAAGGCAGCGCAGGTATATGCTTGCTCGCCTCAGCTTCCTCCCTTTTTGAGTTTTCTTCCTTCTTCTTTTCGACACCACTTTTCAGCTGCTCCCCACTTTCTTTTTCATGTCTCACATCTTTTTGGATTGGGGTGAGATCTTTCAACACTTGCCCACTTCTCAAAGTTACTACATTCACTGTTTCTTTGGGATTTCTTTCTGTATCAGCTGGGAGTGTTCCTAGAGCTCTCTCAGATATTAGAGTAGCTAAGTGGCCAACCTGTCTTTCCAGACTTTGAAAAGATGTACCCAATTCTTTGATAGCTGCATCATGGGCGTCAAGCCTCTCATCCGTCTTGATAATGAAGGTCTTCATAAGATCTTCCATACTGGGTTGATCCGGTAGTGGAGATTGATACTACTGCCTTTGCTGATTTTGATAACTTAGAGCTCCTTGTTCTTGGAATCTGGGGTTGTTTTGTTGCCATGCATTTGCAGTACCCCCAGGTGAACTCCATGAAAAACCGGGTGCCTCTAACCCATTGCATTAAAATTATAGTTTCCTACCGCATTCACTTCCTCGGTTGAGGCTTAACACTCATGAGTAGGGTGTCCTCTTTCACATATATCACAAGCTGTGTGGTGTACATTTTGCATTGAAGCTACAGTTAGCTTTCGTATTTCTTTAGCCATAGTATCAAGCTGTACTTGCGCAGATGTAGTAGCATCAACTTGGTGAGCACCAGTTGATTTTCTTCTTTCCACACTATCAGAGGGCCACTGATTAGCATCTTCGGGTAACTCATTAAGAACAATAACTATCTCCTCTGGAGTCTTCTTCATAAAGGGGCCTCCAACTGCATTGCTCAATGTTTAACACGAGGTCGGTGTCAATCCATCCCAAAAATACTGGAGTTGCATCTAGAGTTCAATTCCGCTATGTTGACACCTCCTAACTATCTCTTTAAACCTCCTCATGCTTCAAAAACAGTTTCATTCTCTTTCTGGCAGAAGTTATGGATTTCTCTTCTAAACTTGACCGTCTTAAATGAGGAGAAATATTAATTAAGAAAATTTTTGGTCATTTCCTCCCATGTTCTAATTGATCCATTAAGCAAGCTTCGAAGCCACTGCTTCACATCATCTTTAAGTGAAAAGGGGAAGGCCCTTAAATATATTGCATCTAGTGACACCCATTGTATTGAAAGGTGTTCATAATCTCCTCGAAGTCTATCAGATGCGTGTTTGGATCTTCGTGCATCTTCCCTCAGAAAACACAGCTGTTTTGAATGGTTTGAAGCAAACCTTGCTTCAGCTTGAAATTATTGGATGCAATTGGAGGTGGTCTAACACTTGACAATCCTTGATTGTAGGCTGCTCTGGCATAGTCAATCTAACAAGCCTTGGTACCATATTCTCGAACTGGTCTTCAATTAAGGGTCGATTTAGATTGAATCTTCGACCCCTATTGTCTTTGACAATTTCCTCAGCAGCTCTATTGGTTGCCTCAGTAGCTATCCTTGCAGCTGCCTCTACCTCATTGTCATCATTATTAGCCATGTGTTCTTGGTTTGAAGGTTGCCCCAAGAACCTTACAGTAAACTCTTTCTCCTTCCTCAGTTGCCGCAGGTGTTTTTCTAATTCCGGGTTGTAGGGTATTAGTTCTTTACAAGAAGATCGTGTCATACACTACGGGCTTAACTAATTTCCCTGTACACGGAGGAGAAACCCGTGAAGAACAAAATAAAATTAAAAAAATAAAATAAATTCCTGAATTAGCACTACAAACTATTTCAAACACTATTGATTGCCAATCCCGGCAATGGTGCCGAAATTTGACGAGCGCAAAAACACACACTTAAATTGTGCTCACTAGTCAAAGATAATATAGTATAATTATCGTATCCACAAGGATTGGATTTAAACAGTATTATCGTAGTTTATAGTTAGATTGCCATCCAGGAGGATCAACAATTGAGATTTATATTATTAATAATCTAAAATCTACAACTATTGACTAATGACAATCGCAACAAAGGTAAGCAAGGAAGTTTGTCAGTGGGAGTGGATAGGGTTTTGCGGAATAAGTGCAAGATAATGTTCGGGATCTAACTCTAGATAATTTACTTCCAATGTTCAAGTGAGTCTCTCGAATTCACTTAATTATTAGTACAAATGTTTAGTAGAAACTCCTCTCTCAGTGAGTCCGGAAAATGGTGTTTTCCCGTGTATTTAAGCTATCCCCCAATAAACCCCAAATGAAAATACCCTTTTTTTAGCGGAAATGAAATGATACTCTAACAAATTTGTACTACCACGCTGCATCCCGCGCCACCCCATGCGGCGCGCTTGTGAGGAATTCCAGAACACTTCACAATTCACTTTTTGGGCATAAATTGCACTGCCACGCTGCCACATGCAGCGTCCCATGCGGCGCAGCTGTGTAGTTTTTGTAGAGTAATTAATTTTTCTAGTTCTTTTGACATTTGAACTTGGTATTCGACCCCCTAACGCGATCCTGGTTTAACTCCTTGGGCTTCTACTCAGATTTCAAAGATTCAAATAGCTTGAATTTGCTCCATAAAATCTAAATAACTCAGAATCACTCCCACACGACATAAAACACATAATTAGTGCAAAACACTACTAATTAAAGATCAACATAAGTAAACTGCAGTGAATTAGAGTGCAATAAGCGACTAAACACGGGATTATAGCCTACCATCAGTACCCGGCCATGATGGAAGCCATTAGAACTGCCCGCGGGATAAGAAGATATGTCTCATTCTGGCTCAGGTCTAGTCGGCTACATACAAAGGTCTGCCACCCATTTGCCTCAAAGCTCCGCGTACTCCTGTGAATAGAAACCCCTGATGTGATCCATGGTGGTGGTGCCCAGGAGCTGCTAAAATCTCAGCTAGTCAAGGTCGAGCTGCATCCCCAAGTGCACATTTCTCTATGTACTCTATGGACTCGACATCATCAAAACCCAAGTTAGTGTTCAATGTGTGCTAATCAAATCGCACCTTGAGGTTCCTCACTTTAGTCACCTTTGTCCCTTTCTTGATGTGCGCCACACTGGCGTAGAATTCCCGAACAAGGTATTCCTTCGCATCTACCACACTTTGGGTAAACTACATCTACCTTTTCCGCTCTCGAAACTGTCTCAATACTACAGGGTTATACCTCTCGAGATCTTTTAACTGAAACTGTCGCTCAAGAGTGAGCGACCTCACTGGCCACCATTGATGGAAACTTGTGAAGGCATCCAAACTGACAAACCGGTCCTCCCACACCTTTTTTTTCTTTGACCTCCCGAGGCCGATAACAGTAGCATCTCCCCCTCTGCCATCATCGGGGATGTCTTGAACTGATGTCTCTAGTGCCTGGGAGACAGGTTTAGTGGAAGGCTCAGAAGCCTGACTGGCACTCTCCGAACCCTCGGAGGTGCTATGTGATGATGACGGCTCATCCCTGAGCTGAAATCTCCCTGGCGGCCTTGATTGGACGGCCGGTTGTTCATATACAGAGGTTGAGTTGCCCTCTGGTACGTCCATAGACGAGACATAAGAACTGATCTCCAAGAGGTCTATACCTCTCCCTCTGCCTGTTGCTATCTTCTTTCTGATTTCAAGATGTTGGCCACTAGGTAAGGGTCTCTTCCCTCGTCCCCGAGAGGGGTCACCCCTTCCTTTTGAAGTGTCACCTCTGCCTCTAGATTGAACCATGTTCTGTGCCAAGCAAAGGTGATTGTTAGTTGCAATTCAAGTTCAGACACAAAATGAATGTAGGAACGCAGCAGAAGATACAGTGAAAAAAATAGTAGAAACATGCTTGCAGGATAGAGAGTTGCGGTCCGTAGAATTTTCATTGCGGCCGCAGAATGGGCATTGCGGACCGCACATTTTTCATTGCGGCCGCAACTTAAATAGCACCAATATGCCAACTCTCTGATGACAGAGAATTGGTTGTTTTGCGGATGCAACCAGTTTTCTGTTGTCCGCACAAATTGTCTTGCGGCTGCACATGAGAGTCACCGATTTGACAACTCTCGGATCACAGGAAATACGGTGTTCTACGACTACAATGTGATTTCTGCGGTCCGTACATTTTTTATTGCGGCTTCAAAACCATGCCTTACTAAAGTACCCTAGACTAAGTTTCTGCGAACCGCACAATTTCTTGTGCGGCTACAGATTTGAACCAATTACGAACAGACCGTCATTTTCACATAGGGCTTGAAATTTTTGCATAATTTCGACATGGAAACAACATCTAAACGTGAAAATCTATTTACTCATTCCCCTTAGAGCATTTTCCAGTCTACCCACTATATATTTACCCCACATGGTTGTTCAAATAGATTCAATTGATGGTCTAAATTTCTACTAAAAATCTAAAAATTAAAAGAACTTAACAAGATTATGAAGCATACCAGATGTGAATGAGTGCAAGAAATGAGTGATCACAGTTGCCAGGTATGTGAACAGATGATTCAAAAAGAAATTTCAAATTTGTGCAATTTGTAAGCTCAAAGATGGAAAAGGGTAACAATAGCCCTAAGCCCTCTATTTATACTCAACAGTTTCTGCCAAGGGAAAGAGACGTGAGTGCGGTCGCAAAATTCCAATCAATCCGCACTCTGTTACCTGAGAGCCTAGTTGCCCGTGCATTTTGCGGTCCGTAGAATTTGTCTTCGGCTGCAGATTGGCCATTTTTTTGACAGACCAACTTCAGAGAGTTGTCATTTTCCACCTTCAATTTGTTTGATCTGCAATGTAATTGTGCGGCCGCAGAGCACCTTTTGTTGTAACAACCATAATTATGCGGTCCGCACAATACAATTGCGGTCTGCAATTCTTTTCACACTTAACCAATTTTTTGGGCACAATTCCTGTAAAGTACACAAATCCACGAAACACACTTCAAATCTAGTTAGAACAAAAATAACACCTAACTACAAAAGAAGAAAAGAAAAGAAAAAGAAACATGGGTTGCCTCTCAAGAAGTGCCTGATTTAACGTCGCAGTACGACTCAGATTGCCATCATTTGAAATGAATCACTGCCACGACGTGGCCATCACCAACTTCTCCCAAATAGTGCTTCATCCAGTGACCATTGACTTGGAATACTTCATTGCTTTTGTTTTTCAAGTCTAATGCACCAAAAGGTGTCACACCCACAATTTCAAAAGACCACTCCATTTAGACTTTAGTTTTTCGGGAAACATCCTCAACCGTGAGTTGAACAACAATACAAGATCACCCACCTTGAACTCTTTGTTCCAAATGTATTTTTCATGAAGATATTTCATCTTTTCTTTGTACAAGGACAAACTTGCATAAGCATGGTACCATCTATTGGCTTGAGGTACAAGAGGAACCTCACCCATTTGGTCATCCTCAATGTCCACATCCCCCAAAGCAATATTTCCGAGCTCATTGTTTGCCATGGTTGCACCTATAATTTCCCCACAACATCTACAGCACCAACTGGCCAGTCTGAGGAGCCATACTCTGCTGTTGACACTGATGAGGCAGTGCGTCAGATGTACACCAACGCAGTCACTCCTAGAGTTGAGGATAATGAGATCCAGTTGGAGGAGATTGAGTGACTGGGTTGGTGAACATCTGACGCTGCCTCAGTAGTGTCAGCAGCAGAGTCTGGCTCCTCAGACTGGCCAGCTGGTGTTATAGGTGCTGTGGGAAATTGTAGGTGCAACCATGGCAAATAATGAGCTCGGAAATATTTCTTTGGGGGATGTGGACGTTGAGGATGATCAAATGGATGAGGTTCCTCTTGAACCTCAAGCCAATAGACGAGGCCGCGTGCCTCATGACAATGTGCCCGCTCCACCCCCACCTCCACCACGAGCGGCTCCACACTGGGTGTTGCTGAATAAGGATATGCAAGTGCAATAGTCCCTCCCCGCATTAGGGCGGAAAACTTTCAAATAACCAACGCGGTGCTCACCTTGCTTGAGCAACGAGGGTTCTTCACCGATGCTCCGGGACAAAATGCATACAAACATTTGAAGGGGTTTTTAGATACGTGTCAGGGGAGTAAACAAACAAATGTCTCCGAGGATGCTTTTGAGGCTAAGGCTTTTTCCCTTCTCTCTACGGGGGAAAGCTTTAGATTGGTTGGAACGTTTGCCAAACCATTCCATTCATACTTGGGATGAATTGGCGGAGAAATTTATTTCTATGTACATCTCTCTCGGGAACATAGTCATACTTTGGGATGAAATTCTAGCATTGAAGCAAGAGCCTAATGAATCACTACACGAGATATGGGAACGATATAGAACAATGGTTAAAGAGTGTCCCAACAACGCTATGACGGAGTACATGATTCAACAAACTTTCTATCAGGATATCAACAACCAACCAATTTGTAGTGAATCAACTTGCCGGTGGAAACTTCATGAGTGCCTTATGCGGAGGCGTGTGATATTTTGGATGAAATGGCGGATACTTCATCGGCGTGGCAATCCCGGGCTAATGTTCCATAAGGTGATCCCAATGTGACTCACCTTCACAAAGAGTTGCATGACCATGGGCAAGCCGTAGCCGAATTGACTACCACCATGAACCAATTGGCAAAGGCTCAACTTCAACAAGTGCAAAACCCGAGGCAAGTCAATGCAATGGAGGGAGTAAGCGTGATGGTGAACAAATGTAGAACAAAGTGTCCACAAGTGCAACAAAGAATAGATAATTTTGTGCAAGAAGATAGTGGGTTTGATCAAGATGACTCTTATAATGACCAAGAAGAAGAGGTCAAATATGTGAACAAGTTTCAAGGGCAAAGAAATAACTTCCAAGGCCCAACCCAACAACAATGGCGACCTCAAAACAATCAAGGAAATTGGAATTCTCACAACCAAGGTAATTGGAGTGGTGGAAACAATCAAAGCAATTGGAATAACAACAACAATCAAGAAAATTGGAGTGGTGGCAATAATCAAAGGAATTGGCATAACAACAATAACCAAGGCAATTGGGGAGGTAACAATCAAGGCAATCGGGGGTTGGGTTTTCAAAGGCCCCCGATGTATCAACAACCAAGAAACCCACCTCCTTATCCTTCCCATGGTCCTAGTTCTTCCAACAATGAAATGGGGCATACTGAGAACATGCTCAAGCAAATGATGGAGAAGAATGCTGATTTCGATGCTCAACTTGCCTCACGCAACACATCAATCCGCAACTTAGAAGTGCAAATGGAGTAAATCTCTCAAGCTCTAAATTCTTGTCCTAAAGGGGCACTACCAAGTGACACGGTGGTGAACCCAAAGGGTGAGAACAACACGGGGCATGCCATGGCCGTTACTACAAGAAGTAGAAAAGGTGGGAATGTACCCACCTCAAGTCAAAGGCAACTTGTGGATGATGAGCAAGTGGGGTACAAGAAGAAGAGGTCCCGAACAATGTAGTGCAAGCAAATGATGAAGTATGGATTGATATTGATGACAATGTGGAAGAGACTCAAGAGGAAGTGAACCCGTCTAGGGATCACGTTGTTTACATACCATAACCGATAGTGCAAAAGGCTAAGACACCATTGCCTAAGCCTCTCCCTCTATATCCTCAAAGGCTTGCCAAGAAAAATGGTGAGAATCAATTCAAAATGTTCATTGACATGATGAAAAGTCTCTCCATCGATGTGCCATTAGTTGAAGCCTTGGAACAAATGCCCGGTTATGTAAAGTTTATGAAGGATATGGTGACAAAGAAGCGGTCGATGAATTTTGAAACTATCAAAGTCACTCATCAAGTGAGTGCAATTGTGCATTCAATGGCTCCTAAATTGGAAGATCCCGGCGCTTTCACAATCCCTTGTACCATTGAAAGTGCCGAGTTTGCTAAAGCTCTTTGTGATCTTAGGGAAAGTATCAATTTGATGCCCTATTCGGTTTTCAAGACTTTGGGAATTGGGCAACCAAGACCCACATCTATGAGATTACAAATGGCTAATCATACCATGAAGAGACCGTTGGGAGTGATTGAAGATGTATTGGTTCATGTTGATAAGTTCATTTTTCCGGTGGATTTTGTCATTCTTGATTGTGAAGTAGACTATGAGGTGCCGATTATTCTTGGAAGACCTTTCCTTGATACAGGGAAGGCTCTTGTTGATGTGAAAGTCGGAGAACTCACTTTCTGGGAGGGTGATGAAAAGGTGGTATTCCATGTGTGTAAATCTATGCGGCAACCAAATAGCAATGAAGTGTATTCTTTTGTGGACTTGGTGACCGATGTGATTGTTGATGATACAAGTGCCATGATCAATGTGGGTGATATGTTGGAGGCTGTCTTGCTCAACTTTGATGATGACGAGATGGATGGCTTCATGGAATATGTGAATTCTTTGCAAGGAATGGGGTCGTACAACAATGCACCCCGGAAACTCTCTTTTGAAAATAGGAAAACTCCTCCTAAAAAACCTTCAATTGAAGAGCCTCCATCCTTGGAGTTGAAGCCATTACCTCCATATCTTCGGTATGAATTTCTTGGCCCTTGTTATACTTTACCGGTTATTCTTTCCTTATGTTTGACTAATGTGCAAGTTGACTCCACATTGGCGGTGCTACATAAGAGGAGGAAGGTTATTAGATGGACATTGGCGGATATTCGGGGAATAAGCCCAGCATTTTGCATGCACAAGATTAACTTGGAGGAAGACGTCAAACCATCTAGTTCCGATAGTTCATGGACTTCTCCGGTGCAATGTGTCCCCAAGAAGGAGGCATGACGATGGTCACCAATGATAAGAATGAGTTGATACCCACAAGAACAGTGACCGGGTGGAGAGTATGTATGGACTATCGCAAGCTCAACAAAGTCACAAGGAAGGATCATTTTCCACTTCCCTTCCTTGACCAAATGCTTGATAGGTTGGCAGGTCGTGCTTTCTATTGCTTTCTAGATGGATATTCGGCTACAACCAAATCCTTATTGCTCCGAAAGATCAAGAGAAAACAACTTTTACATATCCCTATGGTACTTTCGCATTCAAGCAGATGCCATTCGGTTTATGTAATGCATCGACGACTTATCAAAGGTGTATGATGGCTATATTCACGGACATGGTGGAGGACTACCTTAAAGTTTTCATGGATGACTTCTTGATGGTTGGGGATTCCTTTGATGATTGCTTGGCAAATTTGGCTAAAGTATTGGCAAGATATGAAGAAACGAATTTGGTGCTAAATTGGGAGAAGTGTCATTTCATGGTCGAGGAAGGTATTTTCCTTGGTCACAAGATCTCTAAGAATGGCATTGAAGTCGACAAGGCAAAGATTGAGGTGATTTCTAAACTTCCACCTCCAACTTCGGTGAAAGGAATGCAAAGTTTCTTAGGCCACGCGGGGTTTTACCGACGTTTCATCAAGGATTTCTCTATGGTGGTGAACTCCGGTGGGCTAAATTTTAGAGAAAGATGCTAAGTTTCACTTCAATGATGATTGCATTAGAGCCTTTGAATTGTTAAAGTTCAAGTTGACAATCACTCCCATTATCACCGCTCCTAATTGGAGTATCCCTTTTGAGCTCATGTGCGATGCTAGTAACGTAGTGATTGGAAATGTTTTGGGGCAACGCATCAACAATATTTTTCATCCGGTCTACTATGCTAGTAAGACCATGAATGGTGCGCAAGTCAACTACACCGTTATGGAGAAAGAGCTCCTTGCTATTGTATTTGCAATTGAGAAGTTCCGCCCGTCTTGATGGGTCAGAAAGTTATTGTCCACACGGATCATGCGGCACTTCGCTATCTTATGAGAAAGAAAGATATCAAAGCTCGATTGATGAGATGAGTGCTTTTGTTGCAAGAGTTTGATATTGACATCCAAGATTGAAGAGGGAGTAAAAATCAAGTGGCAGACCACTTGTCTCGCTTGGAGGAGGAGGGGAGGCCACATGATGGCCTTGAAATCAATGACTCCTTCCTTGATGAGCAACTCTTGGCTATTTCAATGAAGGAGATGTCATGGTTCGCGGATCTAGCAAATTTTCTTGTGTGTGGAATTATCCCGGATGAGTTCTCCTCAAACCAAAAGAAGAAGCTCAAACGGGATTGTCATGATTATTATTGGGATGAGCCATACATTTTCTGGATTTGTACGGATGGGGTAATTAGAAGATGTGTACTGGAAGAAGAGCAAAGTGACATTCTTGGGGCTTGTCATTCTTCGCCATATGGTGGTCACCATGGTGGAGCAAGAACGGCGACCAAAGAGCTAAGTTGCGGTTTCTATTAGCCCACTCTTTACGAGGATGCAAGTAATTTAGTGAAAATATGTGATGAATGTCAAAGGGCCGGTGGAATCTCGAAGAAGAATGAAATGTCTTTCACTACTATTTTAGAGATTGATATCTTTGATGTGTGGGGTAGTGATTTCATGGGTCCTTTTGTGAGTTCTCGTGGAAACACCACATCTTGGTCGCGGTTGATTATGTGTATAAATGGGTTGAGGCTATTTCTCTACCCAAAAATGAAGCGAGAAGTGTGATGGTGTTCTTGAATAAGAATATTTTCACAAGGTTTGGTACTCTATAGGCTATCATAAGTGATGGAGGGTCGCATTTTTGCAACAAGGCTTTTGACACTGCACATAGCAAGTATGGTGTTACTTATAAAGTTTCGACTCTCTATCATCCACAAGCTAGCGGTCAAGTGGAAGTCTCCAACCGGGAGATAAAGAGTATCTTGTTCAAAACAGTGAATGTTAACCGGACGGATTGGTCAAAGAAGCTTGATGATGCATTATGGGCTTATCGGATGCTTTCAAAACTCCTATCGGAATTTCTCATACCGGTTGGTATTTAGCAAAGCTTGTTATCTTTTGGTGGAACTTGAGCACAAACCTATGTGGGCTCTAAAGAAGTTGAATCTTGATTGGGATGTAGCCGCTAATTTGAGGGTTACACATTTGAATGAATTGGATGAGTTTCGGTACCATGCTTATGGAAGTTCGTCCTTGTACAAAGAAAAGATGAAATATCTTCATGACAAATAAATTTGGAACAAAGAGTTCAAGGTGGGTGATCTTGTATTGTTGTTCAACTCACAGTTGAGGATGTTTCCCGAAAAGCTAAAGTCTAAATGGAGCGATCCTTTTGAAATTCTGGGTGTGACACCTTTTGGTGCATTGGACTTGAAAAACAAAAGCAATGAAGTTATTCCGAGTTAATGGTCACCTGGTGAAGCACTATTTGGGAAAAGATGGTGATGGCCACGTCGTGGCGGTGGTTCATTTCAAATGATGGTAATCTGCGTCGTGCCACGACGTTAAATCAGGCGCTTCTTGAGAGGCAACCCATGTTTCTTTTTATTTTCTTGTTTTCTTTTGTAGTTAGGTGTTATTTTTATGCTAACTGAATTTGAAGTGTGTTGCAGAGATGAGTGTGCTTTACAAGAATTATGCCCAGAAATTTGGTTAAGTGTGGAAAGAATTGTGGACCGCAAGTGTATTGTACAGACCGCACAATTATAGTTGATGCAGCAAAAGGTGCACTGCGGCCACACAATTACATTGCGGACCACACAAATTGAAGGTGGAAAATGACGGGCCGCAGAATTCCTTCTGCCGACTGCGCTCTGTATGCTTATGTACCCTTTTGTTGCCTTGGGCTCGGACTACTCCTTTTTGAGTCGGATTTCATATCGGGAGTCCAACTTCCAATATTCCTGCAATTTCGCACTTTTTATTAGTTTTGGGAACACAATTTAATGCTTTTAGAGTAAAACAAAAGCAAAAAGACGCTAATAAGTATTCAAAATTCCCACTTATCAGCCGCCTTTGATAGCTGCTATGAAACTTTCAGGTAAGCCTCTTAACTTAAGTGGCTTGAAGGCAACTTGTATTAAACCGATATGCAAGAATCTATGAGTTTTCCTATAAGGGGCTAAATCATTTTCAGATAATAATCTAAAAGTAGCATCATCACTATCTACTATGATAATCTCTTTAATAGTTTTAACTACTTGTTTTGATCCTAATTTTTCAAAGGTACCTAGTTGGTATATAACCTTAGGTTGGATTCTAGGAATCGTCCATTTATTAAGAAGATCTAATTGTTGAGGCATATCACACTCTTCTTTCCTACTGTTTTTAACATTAATTTGTTTCCTAATGATATTCATTAGAGAAAATGTGTTGAACTTAGCACATATTTCTACTCCTAACCATGGCATGATACTATTGCTATGCAGGATCGCTACAACGGAGCTACAGGGAAGATTTTATGACGACGCACTTACCACCTATTTCTGCTCCTAACCATGGCTCTAATACCATTTCTACGCAGGATCGCTACAACGAAGCTACAGCGAAGATTTACGACAACACCAGCCATGTCAAGCCACAGTCCTGTCAATCAAACCCTAAACCACGGTCCTTCTCATGACTGTTTCAACACCTACCTGGCTAACACAAGCCTTACAAGGACCACCAATTATGTTGTCATAACCAGAGTTTACTGCCTAGACTGTTAAACTTCCTGGGCTTTAGAATCTCAACTTTAGAACCGTCGGATGATACAGTGTATTCATTGCTACGCATGATCGCTACAACGGAGCTACAGGGAAGATTTTATGACGACGCCAACCCTGTCAAGCCACAAGCCTGTCAAGCAAACTCTAAACCACGGTCCTTCTCATGGCTCTTTCAACACCTACCAGGCTAACACGAGTCTTACAAGGACCACCGGTTATGTTGCCATAACCAGGATTTACTGCGACTGTTAAACTGCCTGGCTTTACAATCTCAACCTTATAACCGTCGGGTGATACAGTATATAACTAGTAGCAAAACATGATTTGAAAATAGATTAGTATGCATAAGTTCAACACAACAGCATTTAGCCTATCATTTAGGCTAAATGTTTATCCAAATTATATTAAAAATAAAATAAATTAAATATCTGAAAATGCCGAGGTTGTGGCCAATCGACCTTTTCTGGTTTTACTTCTAGTAAAAACTAAATACAAGAATGTTTTTTATAGAGTAAGAGATAGAGACAGAGTTCCTAAAACATTTTCTCTAGAAAAACCATCTTCTAACTATGAATTCAGATCCTTATATAATGGATCTTTAACAAAACGAACAAAACAAAATGGCCGACAATGTGGCCAGCAAGATAAAAGCTAAAAAAGATTCTACTTTTACAAAGTATATAAAAGCAAACTACTTTATAAAAGTTATTCCATCCATTATTAGTGAGGGGGTCATTCTATGAAATTATTGAGTTGTTGAGACCGACTGCTAAGACCTCTAATCTATATTATTGAGGTTGTTGGGGTCCTTTGTTACTTCATAATTGATTTTCCTTTATCGTTTTGTGGTGTAGAAGATTCTTCTACTCCTTCCTTGAATTTTTTCATAAATTCTTTAATCTCATGTAAATTAACATATTCTTGTTGGCTTCCTTGGGCCTCTCCTGCCATACAGGTTTTTTCATCTGTGGTATTACATTTCAACTTCAAAATTTCTTACCAAATTCCTTTTTATTTCTTCAAAATAAGAAGCAATATTAGGTTTTATATATATATATATATATATATATATATATATATATATATATATATATAAATAAAACTTAAATACATTGAAAATAAGGTGGGAAGTTAAAGTCTTTATTCAACTTCTCTATCTGAGATATAGTCTGTTGTAACTGATGTCTAAATTATTATACTTTATACTTTTATTTACCCTATATTCTATATAAAATATTAATGATTTGTGTAGCGTTTCAGTTTAATTGAATTATTTTATGTGTAGGGATATTTGAACATGAAATAAAGAGAAGATTGCACAAATTGCCACCAATATAATGATGTAGAGCACGTAGTGAAATTAGTGTCTTACACGGAGCAAGGCTTGGTGAAAATGGTTCCCCAGTACTAGGAAAGGAAAGAATGGTGCTCTAAAGGGTGTTGGGAAACCAAAAGTTGGCGCCTTACATGATGCCTTGCGAGGCTTAAGGCACCAAGAACCAAGCCCCAGACGTCGCTAGGCGAGCTCCAGGGCAAGGTTAATTGGGCACAACGCGCCAACCCCTATTCCGAGGCTTTTTAGATGCCTAGTCAGCTTAAGACATAGTTATTTTGGCCCTAATTGTAACATTGCATATAAATACCTCTGTAACCTAGTTTTTAGAGGTTATAACTTTTGACGAGGAAAAGACGGCCAAAAGAATTGCAAGCACCAAATCACACGAGTTTTTCTTCCACTCTTCCTTAGTTTATAGATTAATGCTTTCAATTGTTAACGTGATTGTTAGCATGACTATGAGTAGTTAAATTTATTTTTAGGATTTTGATGGAACCGTTTGTAGAAACTCTTGATATGTTTTGCTATAATTGAGCCTTTAGATTTCTTTATTTGTTCAATCACATGCTTATTTTAGTTAATTGAAGAGCTTTTGATCAATTAACGGAACCTATTCATTATATATTACTCGAGTGAGAGAATGTATTTAGATAGATCTTGAACAACGTCATTGCCTTGGTATGTGAGAGACTAGTGCTACAGGTTTAAAATCGGGATCAGAGATAAAGAAGCTTTGGCATGGTCGTAGTAAGCTGTGAGAAATTGTCAACTAGAGTAGTTCGATAGAATATGTCTAATAAATTATCGAAATTGTTCAAGAGAGAATTACTGTAAGTTGAGTGCTCACAATCCGTAGAAAGTAAAGGCGAAATTATAGCTAATATAACAAGAAAGATTCCGACAATTGGGAAAATTATAAGTCAAGGCCTCCTTAATTTTATTTACAACCCTTACAGCTTGTTTGGATGGTTGTTACTCATTGTATCGTATTGTATTGTTATCCCAAAAAAATATTTATTTTGATTGTTTTATTAAAATTGGTTGTATTGTATTGTTAAATCCATTATTCCGAAACAATGAAAAGTCTCATTTTTTTAAACAACCGATTTAGTGTGGTGGGATTGTTTTCTATTTTTCTTTACAATTATACCCTAACTTATAACTCCATAATTCTATTTTATCCTTTACCTTTTTTTTTTTATTTTAACTCCAAATCTCCAACCTACAACCTACTTTGTCTTCGTCCCTTTTTTCTCAGAACTTCAACCACTTCCAACTCCAACATAAAATTGCTAATTTTGTTAGAATTTGCATGAATTTAGTTGTTCAATCTATTTACAAGACATATTTGATGATAAATTAGTAGAAAGGGATTTTCTTAAATTATTTTTATGCGTAATTCTTGATAAATTTAATATTTAAACAATTGAGGGTATTTTAATAAACTTATCAGTTATAGTACAATACGATACAGTCAAACCAAACAGTAAAATATTATTTAACAACGGCAAACAATACAATCTATCCAAACATTATAGTTATAAAACGATACAATACTATACAATACATTATAAAACGATGAGTAACAACCATCCAAACAAGTTGTTAGTCTAGATGTTTAGTTGATAATATTTTACTTTTTTTCCACAGTCCTTATAACTTAAAAATTGTTCGAACTTGTTTTCTTAATGATAGTGAACAGTTATAGTCAAATCTTAATTCTTTGTGAGATTCAACTCTGGACTATAATTCTTTGCCGCGACCGCTAAATCCTTTTTATAAGACATAATTGGGCGTAATGTGTAACCATAAACCAAGCTAACGAAATGCTAATCGTTTAAACGGGAGCAAATTAGCTGCGTCTTTAACAATGAGAAAATTCAGATTATTCAGAAAAATTGGTCTTGTTTTGGCTAAAACCATAAGTAAACTCATTTTTACCATAGGAATTGACTAAATGTAATCTTGATTTCGTTGACTCCCTTTGTTCTAAATTATATTATATGTTCCTATAGTTTTGAAAATCATAACAAAAACGGCCTTGTTATTAAGTTTCTTGCTTAACAATGTTAAAATTTATGAAGATACCATTTTGTTCCTCAACCTACAAAATTCCTTGTCATTATGTTCGTGAGGAATTCACTTGAATTTCGAAAGGGCCTGTTGTATTTGTGTACGAGCTAAATTTTTTTGAAAAATAAAAATAATAATGTATAATCTTCATTAACCTTGATCAGAAGATTTGAGTTATCTTCATTAATATAAACTTTTTGAATTTTTTTTGTTAGAGCCTCTTAAAATCTATTTGGGATTTAAGGATGATGCAAAGTTTACCCACATGGACCAAAGACATGCACAGCACTGGTTGTGGAGTACAGGAGTCCACATTGGGTTATTTAGGGTCCAGTGAAAATTCGACTAATCGATATGAACTGCTCCTATAGCGCAAAATCACTTAGCAGTCGTTTGGTTACCGAGATTAGTATAAATTTGAGTATATTTTTTTTGTGTTTAATTATTGGTATTAGTCAAAAAGTTATAAAGTTTATACCAAAATGTTGCTTTGTTTGCCCTTCTAATGATTGTTGGGATTATACTTTCCTTGAGCCGAGGGTCCATTGAAAATAATTTCTCTAATTTCACAAAGGTAAGGGTAAGGCTGTATATATACTACCTTCCTCATATCCCACTTGTGAGATTTCACTGTGTATGTTAGGGGTGCTTATCGGGCAGATCGGGCGAATAATTACTCTTAACGGTTCGGCTTAACGATTATTGGATTATAAATGTAGTAATCCGCTAGCCATCCAATAAGACAACGGGCAGATTGGTATCGAAATAACAATTATCATGCGGTTATCGGGCGGCTTATCGGCTAAACCAAATAGAAACTTGTTGAGCAATCATTCAATCAATAACAAACAGTTACAAATCAATACCAATTTTTTAATACCATATAAGATCTAACCAAACGGTATTTTTAATTAAAGAGCCTTTAAGACTACTCATACTGTCGTCATACATGTATTAATCAAATTTTTTAATACCATCAAGACTAGACATACACGTCTTAATCATTGAGATTTCGATTTTTTGACTTCTCAGTTTTCAGTTCAAGAGAGAGACGAGACTACGACTTCCCTGCCTCTGGTGACTGCAGACAATTGAGAATTAGAAAATAGAAATTAAGGATTTAGCCATTTATGGTTTCATAGTACTTTATATACATAGGGGTAAAAGTGTAAATATAAAAAAAATTAATGATTTACCCGATAAGAAAATTGAGTAATCCACCCCCAAATCATTAAGCCGTTAATTATAAAATCTCAATCCATTCACCATCCATTATCCCGATAATCCGATACCAATAAGCCAAGCTATCAGTTCGGTTCGGTTCGGTTAATGATTTCGATTCGGTTTTTAATAGTCCTAGTGTATGTTGTTGTTGATGTTGTAAATTTTATACCAAAATTTTGATATTAATTATCTCATATGGGATTAATTCCAGAATATTTTTGTTTCGAACCAAACAACCCCTCGAAAGTCTGAAAAGGCAATGACTAGAGCCTTATGGAAAATAGTAACTTGAGTATGTTGGTATTTATATTTGATAATGCAAAGTCAAAGATATTTTCGTAGTTCCTTTTTCTTCTTACTTCTTTGTCTTTTGTGAAAGATAAAGTGTCCCTCGTCTATTGTGAAAAGTTTCTTTCTTCTCTTTATATTGAATTACTCTTTGTTGGACTTGTAAAGAGCTAGAAAAAGAGAGTGATCTCTCGCACATTAGAAATTGGTCCTGAAGGAAAAACGGGTTGATTTGCACACCCCCTCCCCCTTGCGCGCGAGATATACGTGAGGCCTATTTCAAATTTGGTTTTGCTAAAATTATTTCTTCATTTTTTGAGCTTACTAGAATATGTCCAAATTCATTCTCTTTGAATTAAATTTGTAACATCCCATTTATTTCTTTGTAACTATCATGCTTTAATTTTTGTAACAGTTGTGGTTAATTTTTGTAACAATTGTGGTTAATTTTTGTAACAGCTCCATCTTTAATTTCTGTAACAGCTACAAATTAATTTATGGGTAATTGTTTTGTGCAATGGCTTGCCACAACAAAGTATTTTTCAATAAGTTGTTCTTGTTTCTTTTTTCTTCTTGGTCAATATTATCTACTTATTTTTCTTATAATTTGAAAGCGATGTACATAATAATATTGACTAATGGCTACCACTTTGAACAAAACGCTTCCTGATCTATTAAAGCTTGAGCCTTTAGATGGAAACAATTATAACTGTTGGTCCCATAAACTTTTAATTTTATTTTAACAGTTAGAAGTTGATTATGTTCTGTTTAACGAACCTCCTGCTGATGTTGTTGCTGATAATTCTAATACTACAACTATTGTTGGTGGTGATGATGATGCTAAGAAAAAAAATTTGAAAAGGATAATAAACTATTCGACGGCATCTGTTTAACCATATAAATAACCCTCTCTTTAATTTGTTTATAAATTATAAATCTGCTAAAGTCATATGGAACAGTTTGGAAAACAAAAATATGGTGCAAATGACGCGGGAAAAATAAGTATGTATTTGGAAAGTGGATTAAGTTTCAAATGGTTGATGATAATCCAATCATGGAGCAGGTTCACGAGTATGAGAACTTGACTGCTGATGTTTTAAACGAAGGCATGGAGATGTGTGAGATTCTTCAGGCTAATGTTCTGCTTGAAAAGTTTTCACCTTCCTGGGGTGATTACATGAATCAACTGAAATACAAGAAGAAAAACTTAACTCTTCAAGAACTGATCAGTCACATGAGAACTGAGGAAGCAAACCGTCTCAAATAGGAGGAGGCTGAACGACTTAAGGATAAGATGAAATCTCTCTCTCTTAATTCTTCTAAAGCTAACTGTGTGGAATATTCTAGTACTTTTGTGAAAGATAGGTTTAAAAGAAAACAGAAGAAAGGACATGTGAAGAAGCAGAATTACTTCAATAAGCCGGAGGGCCATATTCAAAAGTCGAAAGGACCTTACTATGTTTGTGGCAAAATTGGTCACAAGGCTTTTCAGCGCAACCAGAGACAAGGACAAAGTTCAAAGCATGGAGGAAAAGCTTCAGTCCAAGCTAACTTTACTGAGAGTGGTGATGTTATTGCCTTTGTGGTCATTGAGGCAAACATGGTGGCTAACAAGACTGACTGGATACTGGACACAAGCACTTCAAGGCACCTTTGCGCCAACAAGGAGCTATTTCATGACTTTGAGGAATCAGCTAATGGCGAGTGTGTCTACATGGATAACTCCGCTACAGCTGGAGTTATGGGTAAAGGAAAAATTCTCCTTAAGTTAACTTCTAAAAAAACCTTAGCCTTGAACAATGTTCTGTACGTACCCCCCCCCCCCCCCCCCC